>MU794956.1:0-153604 GCA_027886305.1 Lentinula aff. lateritia | reverse complement strand
AAATGAATACTGAAGTACCTACCTATGTTTGGAGGTATACTAAAATCCTGGAACCATTATGGACCAAATACGGACATGTAGATTCAAATTAAATGCTATCTGACCGAATGCAGAAGTTTCCTTACAGTTCCAAACGTTCATTGTATTAAATTAATTGTACTGTGCAACTCTATATCCTGTATGTATAAATAGCAATCCGACGTATCTGGAATACAAGTGATTTTGGGACGACGTTGCAGTGCTAATCTGTAAAAAGGAAAGACACACTCCCGCCAGACTGAAACCTCTTCGCTAGCGGCCATTCGGGCCCGGCACTTGTGAGTATAGGAACATTGTGTTCTGCTCCTTGTGACTGCAAGAAGTTATATTCAGCTGTTGGGTATTCTTCGAACTTAAGATCAGTTGTTGGTCTTAAGGGCAAATCACGCTGTGTGGTTGTGCCAGCACATAGTTCTAGCCCTCTGTAGGGGTCTGTGTGTTTCAGTTTTAATTTACTTTGATTCAAACCCCCAATTCTTGATATACCCATATCAATACAATCAAAGCACAAATCATGCTGAATCTACCTTAATCAAAGGAATATACCGAATCCTTAGAACGATTCAAATTGATTGATCAAGGCTTCTTACCTAGCTCTCAAAGCTTTGCGGAACCTTCGACAACGCTACCCCTTGCTATTAAATAAATTTGATAGCAGTGAACTCGCATATTGTGTATTAGATTGGTTGGTTGGAGTGCCCATTTGATTCCTTCCTTTCTCTTTCACACAAAAACAAGGCAAGCTCGTTACTGGGAATATAATGGCAAGGATATAATGTCAAGATAAGCAGCCTAGATGGGGTTCCTGTGATCTGGGAGTCCAGAGCAGCTCGGAAGTAAAGGTAAAGGAGATATTAAAGAGTGGGATAAGGTGGTACACTTGATTTCAAGCTTGACTACAACGTACAAAGTATCCTAGCTTATATACATCCCAAATACAGTCACAAGACCTCAATGAAAGCTTGGAATAATAAATAAGTCACAAGGTTATTATTCCGAAGTCTGGCCGCTCCAGGCCGGGCCAGGAAGTATATGGGGTAAATTGCATGCATATGACAGAAGTTCTAAGGTAGAGACAGGGATACTCAAGGTATAAGCCTTAAGACTTCAGAGGACAGAGAGAGTAACCAAGGGTGATCTAGGTCGATCTAAGTGGATAATTAAACTGAAGAACTAAAGTACAGTACAAGAGTATTTATATCAACTACTTGGCGACTCGGGGCAAAGCGCCAGACTAACTAATAGAGGCTGTACATTTAGTACGGTCAGGGTAAGGAATAAGACAATAAAACTACACTAGGTCAAAAGGGAATGTGTAGTGAGAAAGAACAATAAGATAAAGATTACAATAAGTCCAGATCTTCGGAAAGCCAACACTGGCAGAAGGTGCTGAGCATGGTCTTGACACACTCCCGCCAGACTGAAGCCTCTTTGCTAGCAGCCATTTGGGCCTGGGACTTGCAAGTATTCCTAAGGAATATTGTGTTCTGCTCCTTGTGACTGCAAGAAGTTATATCCAGCTGTTGGATATTCTTTGAACTTAGGATTAGTTGTTGGTTTTAAGAGCAAATCACACTGTGTGGTTGTGCCAGCACATAGTTCTAGCCCTCCATAGGGGTCTGTATGTTTCAGTTTTAATTTACTTTGATTTAAACCCCTAATTCTTGATATACCCATATCAATACCACCAAAGCACAAATAGTGCCAAATCTACCTTCATCAAAGAAATATATTGAATCTTTAGAACAATCCAAATAGATTAATTGAAGCTTTTCCTTAGCTCTCACAAGCTTTGTGGAACCTTCGACAATGCTACCCCTTGCTATTAAATAAATTTGATAGCAGTGAACTTGCATATTGTGTATTAGATTGGTTGGTTGGAGTGCCCATTTAATTCCTTCCTTTCTCTTTCACACAAAAATGAGGCAAGCTCATTAACAGAGTGACTAAGCGGAGTAAGGGTGTGGAGCAATGGGGCAAGCAATGGGGCAGAGTGACTGAGCAAATGGTAAAGCAGAGCAACTAAGCAGAGTGTGGACAGACTGGTCTCAAGATAATGACAGAGTATATTGAGTATTATAGTCATAAATAATAGTAAGTAGGCACACACCTGGTCCCAAGATAATAACAGAGAGGTCAAGATAAAGGACCAGGCTGTGGGGGGTTGGCTATATAAACATAATCTGGTCTGCAAGAAATGACAATATAATACTGTACATTTCAAGAGTAAAGAAGGTGGTAGAAGCTGGTAGAAGGAGAAGATGGGTCAGGTGGATCAGTAATCAATAAGGGTTTGACAGTGATGAATCATGATAGTGATGAGATGATTTATCATAGAAATAAAGGTGTAGAGATGGTGAGAAAAGGAAAATGATAGGAGCTGCATACTTCATGACAGATACGCTCTGGTATGTCAATTAGTTAGTATAAATACTCTTGTACTGTACTATATGTCTTCAGTTTAATTATTGACTTAGATTGACTTAGATTCCCTACTCTCTCTGTTGTCTTTCTGTCTTGACCTTAAGACTTATAAGTCTTCTGGTCCACTCCTTGTCATCAGTGTTACTGCTGCTCATTGGCTTGGCTGCTTCTTGATCTCTTTACTCTACCCTCTATCCTCTGGAGACATGCAGCATGGCAGCAGTGTTGTTCATAACTTCACTACTGTCCCACTTGATCCAACTTCCACACTGACCAGCTCTTTATCTCTGAAGGCATGGCTAGCTGGTATACATGATCTTAACACAGCCCTCTCAATTGCACTGCAAACAGAATTTCATGCTTGTATGACCTCCAGCTTTCCTCACCAATGAACTGTTTCTCATCCGGGAGGAACAACATTTTGCTTTACTATATTCAGTTCTTTTGCTGCTATTAACTTTTTTGTTCTCAACATAGAATCTGAGTCTCATAATCTGTTAGTGTAAGCTCAGTTGTATGTAAGGCAACTGATATATTCTTGTATATACCTGTTAGTGTAAGCTATAACATATGGTCAGTCAATTAATATGTCTGAGATACACTGGAGGGGCTTGAGTGTTCCATGCTGCGTAATATCTGGAACTGTACAATATAATGTAATAACACCATTGTCTCAAATGGGAAGTTTGTAAGTAATATGTGTATGTACTGGATGTAGCGGAGTACTCCCCAACAGTGTGCCCATTCCCATGTCCTGTAAGCTTCATATCTCAGGTCACATGAATTTCAGTTGCACTGAATTTTAATTTTGATAATCTCGTCGAGCGGATTTTTTTTTTCTGCCCGGTGTGTTAGTACACAAACTGTACTCTCGAAACGTTCACGTGTTCCGATGCATTTTCATAGAATTAGAATAAGCAAAACGATATGTAGGATACTTTTTTGATTTAATATTACTTCATCTGCGAACGGATATGGTTCAAAGCTGAACCAGCATGAAGCCACTTGATCTGATCAATTGACATAGTATGATTGGTGGGTATCTCAAAAATGTCTCCTCCGCGATTCGTTACCCTCAGTTTGATGATTGCGTCCGGGTGACCTTGGAGAAGATTAGCTAAGCCAACGGTTTCGATCATATCGCCAGAGCCTATACGAGAGTAATCGGTTTTATCCGCGAACCAAAGGGGAAGAACACCTTGTTTCTGTATTCACAGTCAGACTCAGGTCAATTTGCAAAGTGCAGACCATACCTTCAGATTAGTCTCGTGAATTCGCGCAAATGAGCGAGCGACAATCAGATTACAACCTGAGATCATATCGCGTCAGTCGTACTTTTAGCGATCCCCTCGAGATATGCTCACCATAGAATCTTGGTTGAAGAGCTGCATGTTCCCTGGCACTACCTTCACCGTAGTTTTCGTCAACAACAAGAGCCCAAGATTGATTCCTGCCTTTGAATCGTTTCGCTACACCAGGTATGGTGTCCGTCTCGGTGATTCCGCTGGGAGCATCATGATCAAAAGCAACGTTGACATCACCACCTTCGTCGTTGACAGCCTACGTAAAGTCAGTGAAGACTCGCGATAGAAAATCCTCATACAAACAGTTATTACTAGTAGTAGTGCACATGTGTGAGCGAGTTGAACGAAAAAGGATACAGACGACGTACGCAGGTTCTCGGAAATGTTAGTCAAATGGCCTTTGTATTTCAACCAAGGACCTGCTGCTGAAATGTGGTCGGTAGTACATTTTCCTAGATTGATGGGATAATCAATATCATCAAACGATGTAAATGCGAAAGACAGCTCACCGCGAACTCTCATCAAGACTTTTAACGGTGGCAATTCCAAATCTCCGTCATTGAAAGGACTGGTAAAGGGTTCAAGTAATTCCAGTCGGTGTGAGTTCTTCTGAATGATGACTTCAGCATCAGGTTGCGGTTCCGGGGTCGGTAGTGGATAGAACGAAGTGTCGCCAGGAGTAAACCCGGTTGAGGGAAGATCTTGGCCAGAAGGGGGAGAAAACTGGAAGCGATTACCAGAGTCAAGTGTCAACGAGTCAGTCATAGGGTTGAATGACAAGCTCCCGGAGAATGCCATCGCAGTCACTACAGTCGGCGATGCGAGGAAGTTCATGGTATAGCGGTTTCCGTCATTTCGTGATTTGAAGTTTCGGTTAAAACTGGTCAGAATGGCTATCGTATTATCTGTTCAGCAAGCAACCTGAGATACAGGAGCAAAAAACACTGACCATTCTCTTCTCCTTTCTTGTCTTCTCGTTTCCACTAAAGTCGTTTTACTTAGAAATGATGCCAATGTCATCCATATATGTGACGTACTTGTCCGATACAAGGACCACATGCGTTCGCGAGAACAACGGCACCCACATCTTGTAGTGTTGAAGTCACATTGTCACGCTCCATGGTAGCCCGTATCTGTTCAGACCCTGGTGTACAGAGGAAAGGGACCTATATCTATTACATGACTTGTTGCAAAAGAAAGATCTTCGAATCTACCTTAGTTGTCAGTCCTGCAGCCTTAGCCTGGCGAGCAAGGTCTGCAACCCTGGTCTTCTTGAAATCAGGACGTTGGTTGCAGTCCATAAAAATGATGCTCACCATGTCTTCGTATGAGCTGTTCGTGCATGAACCGATCAGACCGGCAGACAGTTCATCTTTCCATCCTTGTTCCTTCACAAAAGTGCCAAACTTAGACAGTGGGGTAGCGAAATCGGGCGTGAAAGGACCATTAATTGTTGGCTCCAAATCCGATAGATTCTATTTCCGCTTCAAAAAATCAGAGCGAGCGAAAAAAAGTCAAACACGCACGATTTCAATTACTTCGTCATACTCGGCGCCATCGTCCGCAGAAAGGAAACCCTTGCCAGCAGCTTCATCGGCAGCTTGAGCTACTGGTCCCCGTCCAGTGGCGTGAAGATAGCCTCGCATGTTACCGGTGTAAGGGAAGGTGGAAGTTGTCGCACCGACCTCGGCACCCATGTTGGCGATAGTAGCCAGACCTAGTTCCTCCTGTTTGAGCCTACACCGGAAATCCGACCCAAGATCGCACACCTGTACAGGATTGGCTATGGACACCTGGCCCAAAGTACTCGATAATTCGACCTGTGCCTCCCTACATCACTTCAGCACCATGATAGGGGGACTGTTTCTAACTTACTCGAACAGTCATTTTGCCAGCGAGGTGTAAGATTAAGTCCTTCGTGGTAGTCCATCCCGATAAGTTACCAGTAAGGTGAACGCCTGATGAAAATCATAGTTAGGTAAAGGTAAAGGTACATAGCAAGACGGGCATATTACCAACAATCTGAGGTGCTTTCAACTCCCAAGGCGTGCCAGTCATTGCATCAACCGCGTCAGCACCGCCGACACCAATCGCCAACATACCAAGACCTCCAGCATTGGGAGTATGAGAATCTGCAGTTAGATTCAGAGCTGTAAAATCTTCAGATTCGCAAGGCGCTAACCTGTACCGAGCCTGCCAAATGTCAGACACGAGAAAATCCAAGAGGTTGTTTGCACTCACATTAACATTCCTGGGGCTGCATAGTTTTCCAAAACGATCTGATGAATGATTCCAGAGCCTGGACGCCAGAATTCGATGCCGAATTTACGCGCTGCACTTTCGAGGAAATCAAACACTTCTTGATTGGATATGATGGACCGCTACTAGGTCGCGTTAAGTCATTAAATGTGTTCAGGCAAAGGAGGATATGCACACCTTGAGATCAGCTTCGGCCCCGTCTGACGCTTGAATAAGGTGATCACAATGTATACTGGTGGGAACAGCACATCGGTCTAGTCCAGCACTCATAAATTGCAGACTGAAGTAAGTCAGCGACGCCAATCTTGTCATTCGGGCCAAAAGTTGCTTACAGAGCCATTCTGTCAGCAGAAAAAGTCAGGGATTATGATTAAGAATTCTGAAGGGCCAGGACGTACTGTGCAGACGCATCCTGCATGGCTACTCTCTCAGGCTTCAGCTGCAGATATGCCTCGCCTCTGATGCGTCCGCCGTTGCCAAGGCCATGAACAGGATCGTGAAGGTGGCTGTAAAGTATCTTTTCCGCTAGAGTAAGCGGCCTTTTGAGGACACTGCGAACGTGATTGAGATTTTGAATAAGAGTCGGATACGGAGGTGTGATCGAAGGATAGTTGCGTGGAATAGAAAGTGTATGAGTAGCAAAGGAGCGTCCCCGAGCTGCACCTCGTATAGCTGGTCGTACCATGGTGAAAAGAAACCACTGAACGCAATTAACAAAATACGAAAATTCTCAATCGGTAATTCGGCCGACGGGATTAGCCAATAATAGGCTTCAGATTTTATCTATGTTTTGATGGTAGATACTGCAGTGGTGCTACGCTGTAACGGGCACGCTCCATTCACTTGGAATACTTCCCATTTGTCTACCAACTAGCTCTGTCCAGATTGGCCTCGAGACAGGTCCCATCCCATCCTCTCCAGTCGGAATATGGATGTCCTTTCCAAGATACCCAATCCTATTCACTGGGGTTATAATAGCAGCCGTACCAGATCCAAACAGCTCAACAAGATTTCCGGAAGCTTCTGCCTCTTGAATTTCCTTCATTGTGATCGGTCGTTCGGAGACGATAAGGTTAGGAAGGTTGGGGAGTTTGTAGTTACCAGAGACATGATTCCGGGCAAGTGATAGGACGGAGTCTCGAGTGACACCCGGCAGAATCATACCATCAAGTGGTGGTGTGACCAGTTCAATGGCTGGAGTAGACTATGTAAGCGAACAAGATGAAAAGAATGCTGAAGAATACTCACCATCGCCCTTCTTGAGAACAACAAACAAATTCATTGTGCCCACCTGATATTAAACAGAGATCAGGAACCGAAATGAATGCTTGCTATCAACTATTTACCTCTGTAAGATAATGCTCGGGTCCATGAAGCCACAGATTCTGAGTGTATCCTAGTTGAGCGGCATGTTTCTGCGGCATGACTCCAGGGGCGTAGTTAACACCAAGCTTATAAGCACCGGTACCTTGTAGGAAACTGAGTAAATACTCATGTACATCTAAGCAGTACGAGACCTACCTCCAGGAGCAGCACGAATGTATTCCGTCGTTCCGTATAGAGCAATAGGTTTGAAGCCATCGGGATAGTAGGGACCTACAGGACTACAAATGACAAAGAGTAATGCTTCGCTGGGTGGAGCAATGCCAATGAATTTCTGTGTGCCAACTACCGCGTCAAGTGTGAGTAGTGGTCCAGAGATGAAGAGGATCCAAACGTACTCATAGTGGGTCGAATGTATAAACTATGCCCAGGTTCTTTTGGAATCCAATCTCGTTCAAAATGGATGAGTTTCTTGATGAGCTGTAATAGTGCATCACTATCGAACGTCTGGAAGCCCATCAGTAAAAGTTAAATTGGGCATAGACGAGGATACAGACTGGTAATGCAACCCGAGCAGCACTAGTATTCATACGCTTCATGTTCATATCCGGCCGGAAGAGCGTAACGTTTCCATGTTCGTCGCGATAGGCTTTCATACCCTCAAAGATAGTTTGAGCATAGTGTAATACGGTGCTGCTTGGTTCAAGGGAAAGAGGACCGTCTAGTATTTAAGGTTAACAGAGTGCAAAGTGGTGTTGAGAAAATCAGGGACTTACAAGGCTCGATTTTAGGTGCACCCCACCCTTCCAAGGAGCTCCAAGGGATCGTGAGCATATGATCTGTCTGCGGGAAAGGTTTATTGTTCAACATCTATCAGAACTATAGAGAAGAACACGCACAAAGGTATGCCCGAATACAAGGGATTTCGATGGCGGAGGAGTCCTCGGCTTCTCCGTCTTAATAAACTGAAGGCGGTCGGGCTATCAAAGTGGACAATAGTGTATATACGTGATAAGGGACATGATTTCGCGTGGAGAGGCGCGTAAACTTGCCTGGATGTTGGGCAAAGCGACAACCTCGCCTGTCATTGTATCCGTTTGGTAGAATCTTCTGGGCAGTGTAGAAACTGAACCACATGAGGCAAAATAGCCCCGAGGACGGAGGGACCGGAGAAACAATGAAGAGGACATCGTCGAAGTTAGAGGTAAACCTCGCACTCTGACTCAAGCAATATTTGGGCCGGACCGCGGTCCACCACATCCTTCTCAGTTCCTTAAGCGATGGGTTAGGCGCCCAAGTAATTTACATCAAACAGCTCTAGGATCCCCATAGGATCCTGCCGCTATACTGTATGTTTTAAGATGAACTCGATGAGCGTCGACCAGATTGATAACACTGACATTTGTTGTTAATATTGTCATTATCCTCATATCCGACAGAGTGGTGTGGGTGTGTTGTACACTGATACAGTAGACATCCTTAACTTGAAATGCCTGGATTCAACATCTGCAAAACCTGTATGTTTGCCAGAGCAAGGGTACTGGCTAGAGAGCGCTCTCCAGCACCCAAAGCACCAAGAGCAAAATTCCAAACTTGCTCTGGGTGCTTTGGCTGCTGGGAGCTACTCTCGGAGAATTAGCCAAAAAACAGGTTTTGCAGATGAATGTTCAGAGAAAGTTATGCATATCACAACTCATGGTGACTTTTATTCCATTGAGTATCTCAACAGTATCAATGGCTCTGGACTTCCAAATAGAAATTGAAGATGATACTAAGGAATCTGGATCCAACTGCCAGCCTCTGCAATGACAATTGGGCAGTTCAGAGCAATAACTAATAATCAGTGTGGCAGTACAGAAAATTTTGAGCAGAGTTAAAGTATGTAGTACGATCAGATAGCTTTCCATCTAGTTCAGCCCAATTCCATTCCCGGCTGGAAGAAACCGGTGCACGGTACATGATATATAAAAAAGCAGCAGGATAGAGTACATAGGGTTCATCGAGCTCGTTTATTTTCCGCGCAAAACTTCTTTCCCAGGTGAAGTTTCCCCGGAAGGAAGATTGTTAAAGGTTCCGGTGAAGTGGGCGCAGGTTCCAAAGTAGTGGTAATTGTAGCCATGTCCGGAAGAGCAGAGACTAAGATGGGTGTAATTTCGGTCCCGTCTATTCCAGATGAGACTGTTCGAATACTTTCTTTCGCGATTTGGTTCCAAAACGAAGTGAAGGCGCTCGCGCTTGAGTTGTCGCAATCAGCTGTCAGTTTTCTTCCGGGCCTACGAGATGTCGATAAGTGACTGTCCGTTGCATACAGAACAGACCTACCGAATGAGAAGTGGAGTTAGAATTTTGGGTTTCAAAGGACCATAATGGTTCAACGAGAGCGTACGCCTCAGGTCTATACGTGGGAACGATTGAATCGCGACAGACGGAAAGGATAAACAAGCACGAGAAGATAGACTAGAACAAGACAAATCGGAGGACGTTGAGTGCTGAGACGCATTCCGTTTGCGAATAAGATCCTGACTCGGTGAGAAATGATTTTTGCTGACGGAGTTAGCAAGCGGCTTCAAGTTTCTAATTGACACCATAGAGAATTCAGCAAAGTCGTTGTCGAGATCATTGACGTCAGCAGTGTGTTGTATACGTTGCCGTTTCTTGGGGCGAGTTCTTGCGGGAGAATAATCATTTTCTTGATTGGGAGAATTCATATCGTGGAATCGACGTTTGAGGGGTAACACAGGGTCGGAAGGTTCCGGAGTCGTACTAGCAGAATGACTGGGAGAGGCATCGGTCCAAGAAGATGAACGATGTAGATTGGACGTAGATGGAAGACCGATCTGATTAGAATTAAAGTAGTCTGTAGACAGCTCAGTTGAGAAACAACAAACTGTGAATGCAGACATACCATCAAGAACAAAAAGAGAGATTGGCATCGAGAATTGCTTTTCTACACAACGAGAGACCCAAGACCCGTGAAGGACCTTGAAGAAAGAATAAGCGTCATATACGGAAGCATAGTGTCTCCCTATGAGTAGCGGGATCATACAGTTACACTCTTTTCCGAAAGCCTGTGAGTCAATGACGATTCAATAAGTGCTACAAACGAAACGGAATTCAACGCGCCCTTTCACCCATGGATCATCCATTCCAGCGCAAAAGAAGCACGATGTGCGGTGAAATTCTCGCTCGGATCGCATGATTGAACCGCCATTTCGTACTGTTTTGCGAGCATATAAGCCGACTGTAGAATCAATTTGTCACTGTCAGTGTACGCACCCCAATCAGACAGTATCGAAGCAGAGATCAATGGGCTGAAGCAGCCTGAGCTCGTCGATCATTATGAGTCTGAGATAGGCTTAGGAAATACAAAACGTGTGAGGCATACCTTTGAGCCCTGTAAATAGCATTGATAGTGGCAGCCTTCCTCAACCTTCGGAGATGGTGGTTATAGAATAAGATGGCAAAAAGATCATTTTGGACATGACAGGTACAGAAGTTTCTGTGTTATTTTGATCTGGTCAACACTTTCTAACTGCCGGTTTATATACAATGATACTATAATTCCAATCCGATTCCAATAGTGCAGAGTAGAAGATATAGTGGACGCCGCACGGAGGATACTCATCCGTCGTGTTTACGTCATCTACACGTGCCCCGGGTCGCTGCTCCATCGAATGTCATCGTACGACTTCGCAAAAAAAAAAATCAAAATAATAAGTCTTCTCGAACGGAAACTTCTGTATTCCCTCCCACTCACTCCCTCTTCCGCTTTTTTGCTCTCAGCAATCAATATGGGTGCCACCGCATGGTTGACTCTTCTTCTTACACATCCTCTCGAGTTTAGAACGCTCTTGCAATTCTGGCTCTTTCACGAACAGAAACGTGATATCACGTCCATGAAAGAACATGCAACATCGGGCTGGGACAGACAGACTATGCGACGATGCTGGGAGTTCTTGGACATGACAAGCAGGAGTTTCTCCGCTGTCATTAAAGAAGTGGAAGGAGACCTGGCTAGAACGGTGAGTTTGGCTTCAATCCATACAGTGTACTCCGAGGTACTATCATTTCATAGATATGCATGTTCTACCTTGTGCTGAGGGGCCTAGATACCATTGAAGACGACATGACTATACCCGACAATGTCAAGCAGCCCATATTGAGGTCGTTCCACAAACTGACGATTACCCCTGGATGGACATACAATGACTGCGGACCAAACGAGAAAGATCGGCAGTTGCTGGTCGAGTACGACAAGGTCATAGAAGAAGTCAATCTTCTTGATCCAGAGTACGCGCTTCCCGGAGGTTCTTAAGGTTGTATCAACGTGTCTAAAACTTCCCATTTAGGTACAAATCCATTATCCTCGACATCACCGAAAAGATGGAAAACGGTATGGCCGACTTTGCACACAGAGCTGCTACGGCAGGTGCGACATATATCGACAAAGTTGAAGACTACGACCTCTACTGCCACTACGTCGCAGGATTAGTTGGTGAAGGACTTTCTCGTTTGTTCTCTGCCTCGAAAAAAGAGGTTTCATGGCTGGGTACCCAACTTGAAATATCCAACTCAATGGGACTTCTACTACAGAAGACCAACATCATTCGTGATTACCGTGAAGACTGTGATGACAAGCGATATTTCTGGCCGAAGGAGATATGGGGGAAAAAAGAGTATGGCTTCCAAGAAATGAAGGATATGTACCTTCCCGGAACCGAAGAGCGTGCACAGTGGGTGCAGAGTGAGATGATACTCGACGCAATGAGGCATTTGACCGATGCTCTCGACTACCTCCGGTTACTCAAGAACCAAAGTGTATTCACCTTCTGCGCTATCCCTGCCACCATGGCGATCGCCACATTGGATCTTTGTTTCATGAATCCTGCAATGTTCCAACGCAATGTCAAGATCAGAAAAGCAGAGGCAGCATCGGTAAACCTCCACGTTCGTCCTCTGCCCACCTCGCTGACTTATTTGATCTTCAGCTCATCATGCGCTCAGTAAATCCTCGAGATGTTGCCGAAATCTTCCGACACCACTGCCGGAGTATCCATGCAAAAGCCGTTCCTGAAGATCCTAACTTCCTCCGGATATCAGTCGCATGCGGAAAGGTAAGACTGAGTCATCATATAGTTTTTCTTCGTTTAAACGACATTTTTAGGTCGAGCACTGGTGCGAACACAACTTCCCATCCTTCGTTAGGATGCCATCAACCGCTGGCAATCCCCCTACTTTCGATCCAGAAGATGCGCGAACGTCAATCCTGAAAAAATCACAAGAGATCGACCAAACTATCACACAGCGAAAGCGCGTTGCTCAGCTTCAGGAGAAGCAAGGGTCTAATGGTGAGGCGAAACCTGCCCTAGTGCAACAGGGAGTACCTTGGGAACTTTTCGCCGTCGTTGGAGCTATTTTTGGTATCCTTTTAATCTCTATCCTGGGCGTTGTCTGGATCGTTGTCATGTTTTCAGACAAATTTTGATCCTCGGTACGTGAAAGATGTTTGGAATTATTATACCTTTCTTAAACTCGTATATAGTAAATTATACACTATTGCATTGGAACTCTGGGATAATCATTCTCAATATATCTTTACTTATAGTCTGTGTACGATACAAATACGATGCTAACGCCGACTTTAGTCTCCAGTGAACAAGTAAAAGAAGCAAACCACAAGTATGCTTGTCTAGATCTTGAAGCTTTCTCGAAAATCAAGCAAACGTCAAGAATACATCACCTAGCTTGTGACCCAGCCCTCAAGTTTGAGTCTGAAAAGGTCTGAGAATGTCATCTGCGCCCACAATTCCCGCGAAATGTTCAAGGGGTCAGGGAAATTTTTACTCGAGTCGAATGTGACGTACGTCTGGCTGCTCTCCCGCATTATGCATGTACAAAGTAAGTGTGTACTTACTTACTAGGCTTCACTATCGTGGACCACACCTTGCAGATTTTGAGCGCGCGCAGGGCTGCTAGAAGGATGATGGAACCTTCAGAACAAAACAAGTTCAAATTGTGCCTGCACATCAAAAATGTCCAGTTCCGGGGCTTGCAAGCAAGTTGACATTCTTGCTAAAAACCCATGAAACATATAGTGATTTCATTGTGACGGGGCTCGTCTGAGCTTGTAATCTGTCAGTGTATAATTCATGATTCATGATTTTTGCTGTGCAGTTGGCTCACAGTTGGGTGGCGGCGTTGGGAATCAAGAGTTGAAGGACCGTGAGCCTTTGTGATATATTCAATCATAATCGATGTGGGAGTGATGAGGCGTGGGATCTTTTCCTCCTGAAAGGCTTGAGGTCCCGCCTATCACCAAGTGAAACGTTGAAAACTCCGCGCGCAATAGGCTAAAATAGCGGCGGTATTGATATACCATGCCCCCCCTGGACTCCCATTGGGAATTTCCTTTCTTTATGTTATTTTGACCTTTCCTTTGCTCCTCTGACAAGGCTGTAAATTTGTTTCCTCCTGCTCTACCCAGGTCCTACCTTTTCAATTTCCTATACGGGCCTACTAGGAACTCCTAGACGCAATCCTTTCTCTTTTAATTTATATCATCGAATTCTCCTTCTTTAATCTTTTCACTGGTTAATAGAGATGGTTCAGCCTCTCACTGGGAAACCATTACCCAAATTTGAAATAGGTGAAACAATATCTTTCTCAGGAAGTGGCTGGCTTACATCCCGTGCAGGTGATGACTACGAAATAACGCACACAATTGGGGCAGGAGCATACGGGCAGGTTGTCGCAGCGGTACACACACCCTCCGGTCGTAGAGTTGCCATCAAGAAGATCATGCCTTTCGACCATGTTGTCTGTGCCCTTCGAACATTGCGCGAACTCATGTTCTTGAAATATTTCACCCAGTCGTCGGGCCATGGAAATGTACGTGTTTCTTCTTCTTTCCAAATTCACTAGACGCTCCAAATAATATGTACACTCCAGATCATCACTATCCTAGATATTATTAAACCCAAATCGATAGAATCATTCGACAATGTCTACTGTTCGTCGATGCCATTGTTCTTCCTTGTTCCTTATATGTGATCTCTTCCAGTTATTCAAGAACTTATGCAGACCGATCTGCACCGAGTCATTCGTACTCAATGTCTGACCGATGATCATTGCAAGGTAATTTTACCTGATCTACCCGCCGTTAACAACATTTTGACCGTGCCGGATTAGTATTTTATCTACCAGACACTTCGAGCCCTCAAGACAATACACGGAGCTAACATCGTTCACCGTGACATCAAACCTGCCAACCTTCTGGTCAATGAAAATTGCGAACTAAAAGTGTGCGATTTCGGATTCGCGAGGAGTATGAGCACTTGTGAATCGTTCGGGAAAGGCTCAGGTCGTGATGGGCCTGGAGTCATGACCGAATACGTTGCAACTAGATGGTATCGTGCTCCGGAAAACATGCTATCCAATAAGACTTATACGAAGGTGAACTCGCCATCGAGCATGTCACCTTGTGTTCGAGCTCAACGGAACATAGGCAATCGATTTATGGGCTGTAGGATGTATCCTTGCTGAACTGCTGTCAGGGCGTCCTTTGTTTCCTGGCCGAGATTATGTCCACCAGGTTGATCTCGTCCTTGACATTCTTGGTAAGAATTGCGCCTGAGGTCTCAACCTTTACAAGTTATAACGTTCTTGTTTCAGGGTCACCTTCTGGGGAAGACTTTTCTACGATCACTTCTCGTCGCGCAAGAGAATATGTGCGGAGTTTGCCTTTCAGAAGACGCAAAGATTTTCGGGTTCTGTTTCCTCATGCTTCTGAGGATGCTATTGATTTCTTGAGCAAAACTCTGGTATGTACTCCGGCGCTTCAAGTTCAGCTGAAAATTGAAAGCTATCGGTTGTTCAGACTTTCCATCCTAAGGAGCGTATGACCGTGGAGGAGGCGCTTGAGCATCCCTATGTCGCGCCTTATCATTATCCTGAGGACGAGCCTTGTGGTTCACCTCTCGCACCGGAAAACTTTGAGTTCGATTGTAAGCACATTTCGGGACCATCACATTGATATCCTTGTTGACGATACTGCTATCCTCTCTAGTGCAAAAAGAGCAACTCTCCAAGCCAGAACTTAAGGAACTCTTGTACGAAGAGATATCGTCATTCCATTCTGATTTCTCCACCTCCGCTGCTACTTTTTCTGCATGAAAAGTTGCCGTTCCGATTAATTTCAATTATTTAATTTATTGTTGAACGCGAGTTTTCATGTTCTGTATCTGTGTTCATGGCCACACGGTTGTATCTGTATCCAGATGTTATTTATGCACTTGAAACTTTGTGTGGTTAATACAGAGAGCTGGTTCAGTGTAAATATGAGTGTCGAAGAGATAGGTGAATGACATAACAGTGTCCTCGGAGTAGGATAGGAAAATAGATCTAACACGAAAGACGACATGCACAGAGGGGAACCAGCGCCTGTGCCCTAGCTTGAACTTTGTAGTATACGTAGTTGAGGCGGAGAATGCCACCCGATTATGCTGGCGTGTTGCACAAAATCGTTGCGGACCAGCGAGCATCTAGTTGATAGCAAGTATTGTACTCAATTGGAGAAAGCGAAAATGATTTCCCTCTGTCGCTCGCGCACGTCAGAGGCACTTAAAGAAGAGCGCCTTTTGTTTCTGTTGAACCCTTTGAGGTTGTGACCCTATAGCATCTTAAAGCATACTATAGTCCAGGGCTTCGATGACGACCATGATTCCTCCTTCTCTCTCCAGGTCGCCCAGTTTGCCTATCCACCTGGGACGTCAAATCTTCTTGTACCCAATCCAAATTGTGGAAAGATTGATTATGAGTACGGTCACGACTTCTACTTCTCCTCCGAGGTGGAAATTCTGCACTGTCTGGATCAGGATACGAGGAGGTCGAAACTGAAGTAGTGGATTCAAGTTGTCCGTAAACGGAAGGTATACGCGGAACAGGGGGCGGGAGGATAAATCCCACAGAAGGGGGATATTCAGATGGCATAGGAGGCACTGGCGGAACTTGATAGGAGGATGTAGTTGAATAAGGTAAGGAGTTTGTTCGAGCCCTATGCCGCGCGGACATATCTGGAGGGCTAGGATTAGGACGAGAGTAGTCGTAAGATTGATTTAACGATGAACGAGAGTGAAATCTAGATAATGATTGGGCGCGTGGACGAGAACGCGATCGTATGGTTTGGCCTAGTGAGTAAGGAAATTATGGACCGCGGTGAAAAACGAAAGGGAAGCAAGACGAACTATCATTCACAACATGTGACGCCCATCCGTCTGCGACACTGTTCCGAGAGTAGTCTACAGTTGAAGATCCTAGAGGGGCAGGAAGAACTACTTGTACATAGGAATTGGGAGCGTGAGGGATGGCTCGGCTGAGATTGGAGCGAGAGGTATGAACCGAAGAGGCAAGAGACAAAGTTCTAGGAGGCGCATGTCGCTTCGAAGAGATCCCTGGGGGCACTGGATAAGTCACGGAGTTCGCCGTTGAACTAGATTCAGAAGAGACGGCTGATTTTATTGTTCCCAGTTCTGACCATGAAGGAGCGATTTCAATCTGGAGGAACATCGATCTTGCTCGCTCCTTCTCCGCTGCTAGAGCATGAAAACTGCGTTCCCGGTCATGAGCCAATGATTGTACTGGAGGCAGGGGAACCTTCCGCTTGGATTTGAACCAGAGTATGTAGCTGACCAGCAGTGAAGCCAGAAGAATGACAACGGCGATGACAACGATAATGATAATGAGCGTAGAAGAGAAGGCCATTTACAGTGAAGAAAAAACCTGAAAAACCCTGGCGGAGACGATGGTTGTTTGGTTGTCAGCGTCAAAATGTCACTTCGAAACAAAGGACAAAAATAGGCGCCTTAACTTTTACCGGAAACCCCCACAGATTCGGAAGTGCACTTCCCTTTTTGTAACACCATTCATGTGTGGTATTTTTGCTCAAATAGTCCACACTAGCTTCCAGCATCGTGAGGAACTCACTCAAAGGCTTCGAGAAGCAAATGCTACCCGCGGTGAACATTATGCCTTTTTCCATTGAAGAGTCAATCGAATTCAATCTGGCGTATTGATAGGACCCGATGCACGCAAATCCTGTTGTATTTCTTGCTCTCAATTGAACCTTGAATTCTTTTCCTCTGAGCTCCGACTTAGGGGAAACGATCCTGTCGTTCAACCGCACAAAAGCGACTCTGGATCTCTCCTATGTTGGAATGGAGAGGTACGTCAAGTTTTCCAATGGTAAGCAGGTAAATCGATTTTACAAACCACAGATTTTCGCCGGCATGGATGTAAGCTTCTTCTGTGTGATGATCAGGTCTACTTTTTTCTCAGTAATTTCTTCAGGTCCGTGCAGATGAGAATGATGGAATAAAGCTCTTTGAGCAGTTACGTTCCCTAGAGACAGGCGACCAAGTTCGAGATTTTTTCGCGTCTATTGAAGGACCGTATGTGTTTCCTCCTTCGTGATCATCACACGCAATTGAAATCATGCATCAGATACGCATTTGCGTTCTACAATGTGAGCTATCCGCGACTTGATTTCTCTGATAACAATACAAAATATACGCCAAGGCAACCGCTCAAAAATTATTCTTCTCCCGAGATCCCTTAGGTCGCCGTTCTCTGTTGATTCACAGACCATCTGCAACAAATCCGTATTTTTTACTAGCCTCTGTATCCGCAGGACCGGATCCGGGATACTCTTTCGAAGAGCTCGATACGGGTCATATACATTGCCTTGATATCGCAACACTCAACAAAGCAAACGATGTGAGTCGTCCTATGATAGCTGCTTGAAACCGTTCATATGTAGAATTCTGGTAGATCGTGTCTGCCTTTGATGGTTGTCTTTCACTTTTTTCACGCTCTAATCCTGTATCGAGTTCATGGATCCACTACGCTTATGTGAGAACGTATTCAGAGATTGGAGTTACCGTTGTACTCATGGACGTGAAATTTATGTTGTTTTAGGCAGAACCCACAAAGGTCAACATAAACTTACCTCCGAGCGATTTGCCTTTACCACTAGGAGACAACCTCGAAATCATTCCAGCTTGGCTAGAAGAACCATTAGAAAATTTGATCACACAGTTGAATCATAGCGTGATGCTGAAAGTTCGTGATATACCGCAGGATCTGTAGGTTTACTGTTTTTCCCGAATTTGCTTTTCTCGTTGTTAATCTTGGTCACCTCAAGGTCGTTGAAAGGTCAATCCAGGGTAGCAGTCCTATTCAGCGGAGGAATCGATTCTACAATCTTGACGCTTTTAGCGGACAGGTGGGCTTTGTATTCTCTTTTTGTCAACTGACTGGCATTACTTTGCATGTAGACACGTACCTCGCGACGAACCTATCGATCTCCTCAATGTCGCGTTCGAAAATCCCCGCAAAATCAAGGTACACCAAAAGGGTAACATAAATCCGAACAAGAAGAAATCGAAAGCAAAGGTTTCTGAGTCTGATACGGACCCTGCATTATCAAATTCTGTTGTGGCGGAATTTATGGTTCCCGATCGAGTTACTGGCCTCTCGGAAGTCGAAGAGCTGCGTAAATTATGTCCAGGACGGATGTGGAATTTCGTAAGTCTGTTCCTCTGCTATCCATGTATTGCTTTTGACATCGAAGACCTTATATGTCAAGGTCGAAATTAATGTACCATACCATGTTCGTCGTTTAGCTTTTTCTTAATCTCACTTCTCAGCTTCTGGTTCATCACCTTTATTGATCTCCCATACGTCCAGGAATCGCAGGCTGTTCGCCAACATGTGGAGGGTCTGATGAATCCCGTGAGGACCGTAATGGATCTGGTGAGCCTCAATTCTTTCAATTGTCTTAGTGAAGGGGAGACTTAGATTTTCCCCAGAGTTTGGCATTAGCCCTCTACTTTGCCTCTCGCGGTATCGGGCAAATACGCTCAAAGCCAGAAGATGACCCTACTCCTTACACGAGTACAGCTAGAGTGCTCATAAACGGTCTTGGCTCTGACGAGTTGTTAGGAGGATATGGGCGACATCGTACAGCATTTAACACAGGCGGGTGGGCGGCTGTGGTTGAAGAGGTATGTAACATGCTTGTATAGGACTACTATAAGACGTCGAATAATACTTGGTATATTTTACCTTCTCCCTTCTCAGCTCCAGCTCGAAATTGACCGTATACCCACCCGCAATCTTGGTCGAGACGATCGCGTCATCTCGTCTCACGGAAAAGAAACCAGACATCCATTTCTTTCCCTCGACGTGGTGTCTTTCCTAGCGAGACTACCCGTTGAGTACAAGATGGACCCGAGACTTCCTGCTGGGGTGGGTGATAAGATGTTGTTGAGACTTGCGGCTAGAAGACTTGGACTGGTGGAGGCTAGTGGGAGGAAGAAGCGTGCAATGCAGTTTGGGAGTCATTCAGCGAGGATGGAGGGAGACGAGAAAGGGGATAAGCTTCTGGAAAGCTGAAGTATGTATATAAGTGCATAAAAGCGTTACGAACTAGATGAGACTAGATGTGGTATCGATTATGTTCGGAGCAGATAGTCACTTTAGCGCTCAAGGCTGCCGCCATACGCGTCTAGCCGGCAACAGTACATAATAGTCCCAGAATAGTCGTTCAGGTTTCCTTCCTTTTTTCGATGGCACTTTCTCAAAATCTTTCACGACTTATCGGTATGTAGTACTTGCTGCTCCTTGGAAGAAGCCACTCATAATGCTGATAGTGCCACTTGCCATTGGGATAACTGGGATTCAGGCTAGTATTTATGATGTTCCGGGAGGTTACCGGGCAGTCATGTTCGATAGGTTTTCTGGAGTGAGGAACATTGTGAGTCGCTGCTAGTCATTTTCCCAAACATACTCTTACTATGTATCATACGACGGTGCATTGAAATAGGCTTCCGGAGAAGGAACACATTTCCTCGTTCCTGGGCTTCAGCGTGCCATTTTGTACGATGTCCGAATTAAGCCTAGGGTACGCAATTGTTTAGGGCGACACCCGACGTCAATGACGAATATGGCGAACGCTTTAGAATATATCCACAACTACTGGTTCGAAGGATCTTCAAATGGTTTCGATCACCCTCCGTGTTTTGTCGCGACCGGATGTCGAGCACCTGCCCGAAATTTATCAAAGTCTTGGACTAGATTATGATGAGAGGGTGCTGCCTTCTATTGGAAATGAAGTCCTCAAAAGCATTGTTGCTCAGTTTGACGCTGCAGAGCTCATCACTCAGCGAGAACTGGTCAGTAGTTTGTTTTTGTCATTTGTGATACTGTTGACTGGGTAATGTCAATATAGGTCTCCTCGAGGATTCGTGAGGACTTACTTACTCGAGCAGGGGAATTCAACATTCTCCTCGAGGATGTGTCAATTACACACCTGACATTCGGAAAGGTACGCACTGTGCTATTCAACAAAGTCTTTCGTATTATTGTTGCTCATTTGGGTTTTCAGGAATTCACATCAGCCGTTGAAGCTAAGCAGATTGCACAGCAAGGTGAGCCACATACTATTCCTGGGAAGTGTATCCGCCAACTCGATAATTCCTTCTAGACGCTGAAAGAGCTAAGTTCATCGTTGAAAAGGTGCTTAGCATTCCGAACGTCGAGTTTCGTCTAATCTGGTTCTAACTCTGCACTTTTTCTCGTCAGGCACAACAAGAGAAACAGGCTGCCGTCATACGGGCAGAAGGAGAAGCGCAAGCTGCCCACACGATCTCGCAAGCTCTGGACAAGGCCGGTGAAGCGTTCGTTACTCTGCGGAGAATTGAAGCAAGTAAAGCAATCGCGACTTCTTTATCACAGAATCCCAACGTAACTTATGTACCCAGTGGAAAGGGTAATTTGCTACTCAATGTACCTACCAAGTAGTCTACTAGTGTCGTATTCGATACAAGCTCGGGAAGGATCAAAATTTTAAAAATAATCTGATTCCTATTACCAAAAGCCGCAGCCCGACACGCTTGCGTGGGAAGACCGATATCACTCTGACTGTGACTTGTCGCTTCGACTTTTACTGGCTCTAGGTTTCTGTCTTCAAATCTTTCTCCTTTCTCTTTTCCTCTCTAGTCTCTCATCTCTCTCCTCTGCTTTATCCTCTCTCTGACGGACTTGTCTCTCTCTTCCTGTCTTTCGTGCGATTTTTTTTTTGTCTTTTCCAGACACCCCTAGCTTACTTATCCATTTCAGATCTCATTTCTTTTCATCTTTCCTCAATCATGAATCCAATGGGTATGGGAAGCGTAGCTGAGGCTCCGGTACGTTTTTTGCTTATTTTCATGCCTTCTTATCGCGCTGATCAGTTTGTGCTGTGTCGCGTTACCGTTGTCAACCACAGAGGCGCGCCCACCTTTACGTCGGCAATCTAAGCCCTAGAGTGACAGAATACATGCTCACCGAAATTTTCGCTGTCGCTGGTCCCGTTCAGCACGTCAAAATCATTCCCGACCGCAACTACCAGCACGGAGGCCTCAACTACGGTTTCGTTGAATACATGGACATGCGTGCCGCAGAGACTGCCCTCCAGACTCTTAATGGCCGCAAAATCTTCGACACAGAGATTCGCGTCAATTGGGCTTACCAAGGTCAACAAAACAAAGAAGATACGACTGGGCATTATCATGTCTTCGTCGGCGATCTCAGCCCGGAGGTAAACGACGAGGTACTTGCCAAGGCTTTCAGTGCTTTCGGGACTATGTCGGATGCGAGGGTCATGTGGGATATGAACTCGGGCAAGTCTCGTGGCTACGGTTTCTTGGCGTTCCGCGACAAGACAGATGCTGAGCAGGCTATTGCCACAATGAACGGGGAGTGGTTAGGTTCTCGCGCTATTCGTGTAAACTGGGCAAATCAAAAGACCCAGGGTAGTCCTGCCATGACATCCAGCCCTCAACATCCTGGAGCGGGAAATCTCGGCACTGCGCCTGCTCCAATCAACTTCCAAGGCGGCCCCCTTTCCTATGAATCCGTCGTCCAGCAGACTCCTGCGTATAATACCACCGTCTACGTTGGGAATTTGGTGCCTTACTGCACTCAGGCGGACCTTATCCCGCTATTCCAATCTATTGGTTATCTCTCCGAAATCCGCATGCAAGCCGACCGCGGCTTTGCGTTCGTCAAGCTTGATACGCACGAACACGCTGCAATGGCCATCGTTCAACTTCAAGGTCAGATGGTTCATGGACGATCTATTAAGTGTAGTTGGGGTAAGGATAGAGCTGACGGTGCTGCTCCTGCTCCAATCAGTCCGACCGCTGGTGCTGCCGCTCCATACGGTAACATGGTAAGCTGGGATTTTCATACAGTACACAAATGAAAGCAAACAACTTATGATATTCATTGTTTCAGCCCATGTACGGAATGCCTCAGCCTAATACGTTTGGTCAGTACGCATATGGTGGGTACGGCGGTTTCCCGAACCAGGCTGCGGGGACTCCTGGTACTGGTGCACCCGGCGCTGGTGGTATGCCTCAACCTGCTGCCGGTGCCGCTGGTCTTGGTCTTGCTCCTGGTGGCCAGGCTCCTGGCGCTGATGCTGCTGCGGCCGGACAAGCTGGGCAAGCTCAATGGGCTGCTGACCCTTCGTCGTATTATTCGAATTACTGGGGAGGTGTGTAATCCCATGTCTCTTTGAACCTAGCGAACACTGATTGCGTCTAGGTTACTACGGACAGCAGGCTGGTCAGCAGCCTGGCGTGGATACCCAGATGGGTGCTCCTTAAACCCAATAAACCTCATCAATGCTACATGTGCGATTTCACATAATTACAATTTTGCCTGTCTGCTCCTGATCACGTGTTTCGACTTGACCACATCTGCACTAAACCTCGTGTATCGTGCTTCTCACTCGAAGTATATCTTATTTCTCTCTTCCCTTTCTAAATATATAATCAAATTCCTCTGATATATTCGAATGCCTTTTCTCTTTCCCTTTCTCTTTCAGTTCCACTTGTTCATTCTTGTCCCTTCTGCATCATACTATATCAGGTTTTCCTCTCGTCGTCTATACTGTCTCTCTCATTGACGTATTCCTGACGATTCTCGTATTTTCCTGTGACTATGCTTGTATCACTGCAATGTCTCCTTTGATCCAGAACAAATGAATTCGTTTTCTTTTATCTTTTGCCATCCTCTCCAGAATGCCTCTCCACTTTTCTCCTTCGTACTTCAGTATAAATCTTGCCCAGTTGTTCTACCTAATCGTGAAATTGCTCGCCTTTGTACTGAAACATCTTGTTCCAAACAGTTTTTCTTTATCTCAGAACGGCGCCTGACTTCGCTTCCTCATTCTGCATTACATAGAAAGAACTGGGGTGTTAATCTAGCAAAATAGTCAGTAATATAGTGAGAAAAGATGTACAAGGAAGTGCTTGGTGCTAAAGTGAGTGATAAGATTGGATTGCGAAATCGGGGATATCATGTAGATACAAGGGTATGGACATAAAGTAAATATACAGAAGACTGAGTAGAGAAATGATTGCGCTAATCCTCTTCAACCATCAACCATTCTGCGTCTGATCCGCGTGCTTCTGCATCGTCGAGGGTATCCCATCCTTCATCTCCGCAGACAGATCTGGGTCCCTCGCCTCCCCGTTTCCCGACACCGAGCTGGGATTAGTACCGGTTTCCCCTGCAGCAGAACCATCTCTCCAAGTAAGCACCGCCTGATGTTTCGACCGCATATCCTCGTAAAAATCGTTTGCCTCGTTCATTTTGTTCGCCTCTGTTTGTTTGGCGTCTAGCCACCGCTGGAGGAGTTTGGCGTTGTCTTTGGTGAGAGTCGCGTTCCGCTCTTCGATTTGGCCGAGCTCGAGTTGGAGAGTGCTGATTTCGTCGTGGAGGATCTGTATGATAATGTGATTACTCATCTGTAGAACAGATAGAAGGAATTGCTCAAAACATACCTGGACAGTCCGATCCTTTTCAGTCATAATCTCATTATGCTGGTCGACCTTTCTCCGGAGGATCGTAAGCTCGTCTTTTGATTTTCTCAGAGCTTCTGCATCTACTCTCGATAACTCCTCCTTCTCGCGAAGAGTCTCTGTCATAGCTAGGAGCCGCTGTGTATTCTGACCTTGGGTCTTGTATACACCGGCCATTTCATCGCGCATCGAGGATATTTGGGACTCGAGAGAGGTGATGTAGGCTGTTCGGACGGGGTTGTTGCTATAAAGGAAGAAAGGAAGTTGATTTTAGACTCAGTGCGATGAGATATAGACGTACTCATCGCCTGTCCCTGCTACGTATACCGTTGAGCTGCTGGGATTTCCTTTGACCGAGGTGACTGCTCTTAATAGTGAGGAGTTGCGCTCTTTAAGAATCTTAGTTTGTTGAGCAAGACGTCGGTCTAGGTAGGGAAATCGAATAAGAGTGAGTTGGATAGAAAGCATGATAAATGGGTTAGGAAGTACATTGCTCGATAACAGCAGAAAATGAAGCTTCGTTGGCATTGCGCTCTGTGAGTCGGATTCGGATGATTTCTTGCCATGCTGGGTCAGCCATTGAAGACCCAACTGAGGTGGTTCTGAAAGAGGTCTGACTTCACTTACCGTATCAGGCTATTAGCTGAGCGTCTCAATGGCGCTTCATCGGTTCACCACTTACTACCACCCTCTCTTACTACAAATGGGCCGCGTTCTTCTCAAAGTATGTCTTTTGCAGAAGGTCTTTATCCAGTCCCCCATTAACATTTGCAGGTTATCATTCTCGGTGACAGCGGGTTCGTTCTACCACATTTCACACATTAGCACTGGAGGTTCAACTATTGCTGTTATATAGTGTCGGAAAAACATCTCTCATGAACCAATACGTGAACAAACGGTTTAGCAACCAGTACAAGGCTACTATCGGCGCCGACTTGTGTGTTTCTGCCTTTTGCAGCATGATGCACTGGAATGCTTATCATCAATGTCTTCAGTCTTACGAAAGAAGTAATGGTGGACGACCGGCTTGTTACGATGCAGGTGCGTGGTTCTTTTCTTTCATTCTACATACATTGAGAGTCAACCTTGTTTCTTCTTGCTCTTACATGTAGCTTTGGGATACAGCAGGTCAAGAACGCTTCCAATCACTTGGAGTAGCCTTCTACCGAGGAGCAGACTGCTGTGTATTGGTGTACGACGTAAACAGCGCCAAATCGTTCGAGACGCTTGACAGTTGGCGGGACGAGTTTCTTATACAGGCAAGTCCACATGACCCAGAGAATTTCCCGTTTGTGGTGTTGGGGAATAAGATTGATGTGGAGGAGAATAAACGACAGGTGCGTGGTTCGTAAGGACTTTCGTGGATTACAAGAACTTAAGTTTTTCTTCTTCTCTTTTACCTCACAGGTCACCCAGAAACGTGCAATGACATGGTGCCAATCCAAAGGCAACATTCCGTATTTCGAAACCTCTGCGAAAGAGGCTATCAATGTTGAACAGGCGTTCCAAACAGTGGCAAAGAATGCACTGACTCAAGAAGCTGAAGAACAATTGTCAGTACCTGGGTGATAGTTTTATCAATGTCTTACCAAAGTTCCCATCACTCCTCTAGATATGTCGACTACCCTGACCCTATCCAACTGGACTCTGAGAGCTCGCAAAGCTACGGCTGCAACTGCTGAGCATGAGGAGCTAGTTTGTACAAAGGTTTACGTTGGACCTTATAGTGTTACCGCCTTTTTCTTTTCTTCTCGCGACGCTGCCTCTTCTCTTCATCTGTCGTACATATATAATGACCTTGTTACCAACACTGTTAATGCCACAATTCGATATGATACCGGACGGACGGTCGGTCGGTCTTGACGGAGATTAGAAATAAGCGTGTGATGACGCTTTTGAATAACTTTTCTCTCCTTCGATAACCTTCATCTCGGAAATGTCGCATCATCCACCAAACCCGCCTATCATTCATTCATTTGCCTCGCCAGAGGTCATAACTTCATCTCTGGCATCATTCATACTCAAAGCTCAGAAGGAATCCATTGACAAGAAAGGAAGATTTACAATCGCTCTATCCGGTGGTTCTCTTCCGAAGCAGCTCAGTGGTCTTATCGGTAATCCTGCCGTTAAATGGGATATGTGGCAAGTACCAACAGATCTTATCCAAAGTTAATTTCAAAACTAACACTATCGATTTAGGCAAGTATTCTATGCAGACGAACGCGTTGTGCCACTCACCCATCCGGACTCGAATCATCTACTATGCTCAACCGAGCTATTCAACAAAGTCCCAATTCCCAAAGAAAACATCCATACCATTGACACATCCTTGCTCTCCGACCTCGAAGAGCTCTCAGACGCTTATGAGAAGGAGCTCATTAAAGAATTCGCACAGAAAGATGCTGCCCGGTTCCCTGTATTCGATGTTATCCTTCTTGGAATGGGTCCTGATGGGCATACAGCCTCTCTATTCCCCGGCCACGAACTTCTGGCGGAAGAAGATCGATGGGTAGCGTATATTGAGGACTCGCCGAAGCCTCCGCCGAACAGGATTACGCTGACTTATCCGGTGATTAATCATGCGTTAAGGGTAGTGTTTGTTGCTGTAGGAGCAGGTAAGGCAGAAATCCTGAGTGAGGTATTGGATAGTCCCGAGAAGGGGTTGCCAGCCTCTAGGGTTAGGCCTGTGCATCCTGGCCAGTTGTTTTGGTTTGTAGATGAGGCGGCGGCGGCGAAGTTGCAGGTGGCTTCGGCCGAGTTCAAGCTTTGAGATTTTCGCGAGAGTGATCGGGGTTTTCTTGGTACAGAGGGTGGGGAAAGAACCGGTATGTTGGTGGTAAGGAAGGATCAGAGACAGGGAATGAAGAAGCCTTTCCAAAGTTGTATCAATATCTGACTTACCTAAAGTTATACCTATGTGTTTATGATTCTTCTTTTCGGACTGTTTTGTTCGTACTTTGTACGCGTCGCTTTTCGCTGGTACAAGTACTAGTATTCGGCTTTGATTTTACCTACGTATGTCCTTTAGATTCTGGACTGGACTGGAAAGCTTTTCCCTTGAATTCCGATAATCACTTAGGCCAATTAGTTTATCAAATACTATTTTTTAAAAGTATGGAGAAATTCATGTACAAGTTGCTGATGTTTGCTCTTCCTTGAACAAGGGCTAATTCCATAGATAATCATTAAAGCAATAACGACGGCGATGGATTATTTCCCAAACCATGTTCAAATTCCAGCGCAGTACCTTTTACCGGTCATGCTCCTCTCTTCTCGAAAACCAGCGCGCGATGGTCTGTACTCAATACTTAATTTGTGCGATGTGAACGCGCACGTCTCGACCGAAATCCTTGTGCCCAGATTTGAATGAACTGGGATACTTCGTCACTGACCTTGCCTGAATTGCCTTTTTTCTACGCACTAAAAAAGAGTGCTGAGTATTGGGTACATTGGGTACTTGGTTAAGGCAGTGAGAGATGTGGAACGAGCCGGGCCGAGAAGACAGATATGGATCCGGATTCTTGAACGAAAACTTGGCCGACTCCTAGCCAAAATTGAAGCAAGCTTCACTTATCGTGAACTCTAGTTTGCGAGATCACCATGACTACTAAATAAAAGCTGTATTCACATCTTTCACCGAACCTGTGATAAATTCTCATCTCGAAGCTTCTGGCCATGGGATAGGCAACAGCAATATCATACCGGGTTGAACTGCCTCTCTTGCCTCAACAGCTTTCCTCACTTCAATTTCAAGAGATCGCTGATGTTTCTCAACAATTATTTTAGAAAAGCAGTGTTTGTTCTGCTATTAAATCGACAGACAGATTCAGAATCAACTTTTTTCGTCCTGTGAAATTCTACTATGCGGCCTCTCCCTGCACCTATCTGCAGGCTCTACACGCCATCGTTCGGATTCATACTCACTGGCTGCTCTGTCGAAGTTCTCATCGTCGACGTTCATGCTTCAGTGGAGCTTTCGCAGCGGTTTTACAACCCCACGGGGTACACCCTCAATCCGACGTATGCGTTCGGACTAATGGCAGGCGCTGCGGTTTGTGGATTTGAGATGGTCAGAAAGGATGGGACACGAGTCGAGGGCCGTGTTCGAAGTAAGGAAGAGGCGGACAAAGAGTTTCGCCAAGCCAAGCGGGAAGGTAAAACCGCTGCCCTTGGTCGGGAAGAAACGCATGATGGTAAATATATATATATGTATTCTCACTATCTGAATATACAGTGTTGATTCCCCCAAGTATTTTCTATCAGCGTCGGGAACATCCAGCCATTCGAAACAGTCACAATCAATCTCCGGTTCATACAAGCTCTCACTGACGACGAAAACCATGATGAAGTCAAGTTTATCTTTCCTCGTACATATGCTCAGCGATACGGGGTTGCACCTACGGTGCCTTCTGCTGCTCGTGAAGCAATCCAGCCTTTTGATATGAAAGTTGCTGTGCAGCAGGCTGGTCTTATCAAGAGTATCTCCTGCCCTTCCGGTCACCCCATCTCTTTCAAGGTAAAATCTGCAAATGCTACGTCTGCAGAAGTCACCTTGAAAGATACCAGCGGTTTCCTCACGCAGGATGTCATACTCGTTGTCTCTGCGGCCAATCTGGATAACCCGCGTTGCTTCATCGAGGCACGTCCTTCGTCACCTAACCACAACACGACAGCCATGGCGTTGACTTTTGTACCACGGTTCAAAATCCCTGACGTATCGCAGGGTATGGAATATATTTTCATGATTGACCGTAGTGGGAGTATGTACGGGAGGAATATTCAACTCGTAAAAGATGCGTTGGTGGTACTACTGCGCAGCCTCCCCACCAAGGACACTACGTTCAATTTGGTTTCGTTCGGCTCTCGTGCAACCACGCTTTGGGGTCACAGTAGGGAATATACCCAATCAACGGTAGATGAAGCTACTAATCATGTCGAGTAGGTGATGTTTTCGACATCTTCTTCATCGTCGCACTGATGGATTCGGTTAGCTCCTTGCAAGCAGATTACGGCGGAACAGAGATCCCCATCGCCTTACGAACCGTTTTTACCTCCCTCCAAAAACCTCTCCGTAAACCTGTTGCTGTTTTCCTCTTGACGGACGGCAGCTCCTGGGACGTCTCTGCATGTGTATCTGTTATTACCAATGCACTTCGCGATCTGCCCGGACCACTACCACAGTCTAATGATCCGAATGCTCGATCGTTCATCAGGGTTTTTACACTGGGTATTGGCGCTGGTGCGTCGTCGGATATGTGTGAGAGTATTGCCAGGGCTGGTGAAGGAGTAGCGGTGTATGCACAGGAGGGGGAGGAGATGGTAGGCAAGTGTGCTAGACTGGTGAGTGCCGCGCGGACACCGCCGATCAGCATTGAAGTTGAATGGATGGGAGTGAGAGATTCCAAAGAGACCAGCGAGTATCAGAAGGAACCAGATCAGATTACGTATGAGGGCCATGAGGATAACACATCCGCAGAGAAAGACAAAGATAAAGACGATGATGACGATGCAAAGACTTTGAGGAACGAACCTTCGTCTCCGTCATCTCCAATCAATCTCTTCAGTCCGTTTACCACCAATCTCTCCAGAGAAACTGGTCCTCCTGTAAAACCAAAACTCAATCTTAAGCTTCCACCTCCTCCTACAATACAACAAGCTCCCCTTGTAGTGCCAACGATCTTTCCCGGGACACGAACATGTATCTATGCGATCATCAAAAGCGGTTCCGCCTCGTTTCTCAATCTCAAGCACAACGACAATTCGCCAACATACGTCAGGGTGCAGGGTACTGTAAGGGTTACTGGGAGACGGGTTGAATTGAAGGTTCCAATTACCAGGCTTCTACAGCCTGAGCCTTCCCAATCTTCCGTATCTTCGAAATTATCTTCCGGTTTATCCTCGTTATTTACTTCGCCCCCTCCCCTCACTGAACCAAAACCTTTTCTTCACATCCTCGCAGCCAAAGCCCTCATCACCGACCGCCAAGAAGGGAAGCACGCGTTCCCTTCTTCTATCGCAGAATCCAACTCCTTCAAACTCGACGCTGAAGTCAGACGGTCATACATTGAAAAAGACATTATTCGACTTGGTACGACATACGGACTCACAAGTGAACATACGAGTTTCATCGCTGTAGACGATAGAGAGCACATGGTTTCGGTTTCGCAGAATTATCGTGCACAGGAGCGGTCTTCTAGGCAGAACTCTGCTCGCACTTCATATCAATATATCACTGAGAGCTTCACAGAGTCTTACGACCCGATGATTGAGGATATGCCATCACATCCTGATGAGTATCCGTATATTCAGGAAGAGTATGGGTCCTATTCATATGTGAATCGAGGAGGTTCATCTCATTACAACCCGAATACTGGGATTATGCATCCATCATCACCACAGCTTGGATCTGAGCATAAACCTGTGACGAGCAGTTCACTTCCTCCAACTCCTGCTTCAAAGAATAAACTACAAGAGTGGTTTGGCAAGCGACAATCTGTGGACGGGACAAGAAGGCTCAATATGAAGGGCCGTGCTTCGTTCTTTAAGCGTATGTCACTTTCTATATCCATGCCTTCGAATTCTTCGAATATCAGTGATTCGGAAACCACCTCTACAACACCAACGTCTTCCCCTCTTGTTTTGAGAACTGCTGTTGCATCGTCTGGCCAAAATTCTTCAACCACCACTACTCCCCCGACCACAGTAGACACGTCGTTGATGTCATCTGGAGAACGATTAGCTTCGATCGCACGTCTGCAACGCTTCGACGGAGGGTTTGCCTGGAGCACAGCTCTTTTTTCGGTACTTCAACTTAGTTTCAATGATCTTGACAATATGAAGAGGCAGCTAAGTGAACAAAGTATTACTGCCGATATTGCTGCGACGGTGCTTGCATGGGTGTGGTTAGAAAGAAATGGGGGGTATGAGGCGAACGAAATGGCGAAGAAGGCGGGAGAATGGGTAGGAATTCAACTTGGTACACAGGAGAATGAAGAGTTAAAGAATAAGGTGTTGGCTGTTATACCATTATCCTCATGACGTCGGTGTCTCGCTCAACCTCGAAGAACAATTTGAATATGCATCCTACAAAGTCGAATCAAAGCGCAGGAGATGTGATTACAACAAACAACAGTCATGCGGGTAGTATACAAATGTCAGAAGAAAAACTTGAAAACCAAGCAAAGTTGTACACAGTAAGTATAGATGTTGTCAACCTCTATTTCTTACTACCCATGGGTGCACCATGACTTCCTTAAGGGGAAGACGCTCTGACGGTTCCAACTTTAACAACTGGGATAGAATAGTGAGAGATTAGTCAAAAAAAAAAAGACAACAGTATGCAAACCTTGCTAATGAGATCTCTAGCATCGGCGTCGAAATTCGCGGGAAACTTGTAATCGGCAGTAGCAATCCGCCTCATAGTGTCTGCCTCAATCTGTCAGACATAGGATACCATTAGCATTGAAGATCCACCTACTTTTGCGGCTCTTGAGGTCCTCGAATGGTGGACTCCCGTTCAAAAACTCATACATCAAAACACCGAGCGCCCAAAAGTCTACCCATTTTCCGTGTTCTTTATCAAGAACCATCTCCGGGGGTAGATAATCCAATGTACCACACTTGGTCATGCGCCTGTTCCCTGGAGCGTGCACACTCCAACCGAAATCGGCTATCTTCAGTTCGCCATTTAGACCTAGCAGAAGGTTTTCTGGTTTTATGTCTCGATGAATGACGTGCTTTGAATGGAGATAGGACAAGGCGTCGGCCATCTGATAAACATAATTGGCACTGCGTCGCGGTGAAAATGAACCCTGCTTAATCAGCTGTCTGTACATCTCGCCTTGGCCAGCGAATTCAAGCATGAGGAATACACGCTGCGAATCATGGAAGTAGCCATACAAGCGTAAAACATTTGGATGTCGAAGGTTCATCTGTATCTCGATTTCGCGCCGGAGTTGTCGTTCACAGCCATCCTTGACAAGCTGGGCTTTGTAGAGGGTTTTCAAGGCGAGTATATATTGCGGTGGCGCTTTCGTTCGGACCATGTACACTCGACCGAATTGTCCTTTGCCCAGTGGTCGACCAATGTCAAAGGCATGTAGAGACCACGTGGCTGTAGGGTTCGACCTAAATTCGATTAAATCTCGGATGATTCTTCAATGTCAAGCAGCGCTCACAGTTTACTCGAGTCAAGAGCAAGGTCTGGGGCCTCGTCCACAGAAACGTGGGCTACATTATCTGCCTCTAATCCTCCGTCATATCTCCCAATGTCAATCATTTTCGACCCATCAACCGAACCAGTCTTTATGTGTTTGGATTTGGGCTGTAAGCTTGACTGAGAAGCAGTTGTATGTACGGATTTTTGGGTCTGAATCTTCAGCGAAGACACACTCGCTTTGTTTCGTAGGTTCGAACTAGAAGTCGATGGTTTGAGTTTTGTCGGGGGATTAGGCGCAGCATATTTGGTGAGAAGCTTCGAGATGTCAGCAGCGGGCTCCTGTTTCCTTGTTATGTCCAGCGAGGAGAGCTGCTGAGTTAGCGTAGAGACAGAGGCCATGACTCGTGAGGAAATAGAACAGTGTTGAGGTTCAGCTTAAAGTTAGACGCGGGCCGTCGAGGACCAGAGAGCACGTGAGCGTATCTCTTATTACATACATGGCGAATTTGCAATTACACATCCCCTCTATGGATATCGTTGGTTGAGTATATACTGTACATTTCTCCTTTGCTAGTAGAACAACACTGGGGGATAGTGGCACAGATAAGAATTCTAAGACGACCTGCCCAACAAGCTCTATGTGTTGTAAGTGGAGGCAGAAACGGACCCGCCACGACCGGTCCAGTTAACATCTGAAACGAAAACGTAAGTATATTAATACTATAGGTATTGAAGGATACGCACGAATATCTTCACCCTTCTTGAACTTCGCATTCTCTTTGCCAGGCAGAACACGGAAGGTGTGGGCACCAAAGTAGTCCCGCTATAGTACACAGTAAACTCTCGCTCAGACTCGGAATTTTTCAAAACGCACCTGAGCCTGAAGAAGGTTGGCAGGAACAATGTCACTCCTGTAACCATCGAAGAAGGCAAGAGCAGTGCTAAATGCAGGCGTAGGAATACCCCAGAGGACCGCCTGGGCAATCACACGTCTCCATCCAGGCTGGGCTTTGTGAACCGCTGTTGCAAATAATTCAGGTTGGGATAAACAATTCAAGCAGAAAATCACCACTGACCCTTGTTGAAGAAGTCATCGAACAGAAGAGACTCAAGTTTGAGATCGTTGTTGTATGCTTTGGTGATGTCACTCAAGAACACACTCTGAAAAACAGATTCAGTGTACGATAACTAGATCGAATGGTACTGGATTTACTTTGATGATACATCCACCACGCCACATAGAGGCAATTCCGGCATAGTTGAGATTCCAGCCAAGCTATGAATGGGGGATGAGAGTTAGACACAACGGAGAAAAATCAACGTACGTCGCTTGCGGTCTGTCGCATTAACATGAAGCCTTGTGTATAGGAGATAATCTTAGATGCGTAAAGAGCTTGCTCCAGGTCATCGATAAACATCTGCTTATCACCGCGGAATGGCTCCTTTTGAGGACCGGCGATGACTTTGCTAGCACGAGTACGCTCTTCCTTGAGGGCAGACAAGGTACGAGCGAAAACAGCCTCGCCAATGAGTGTGACTATTGCAAAGGGATAAGAAAGATGATACGCTACTGAATGGAGAAACAAACCAGGTGATCCAGCATCGAGAGCCGCTATGGCAGTCCACTTCCCAGTACCCTTCTGACCAGCCTTATCTAGGATCTTGGCGACAACCGGCTCGCCATCATCATCCTTGAACTTGAGTATGTCTGCGGTGATTTCGATCAAGAAAGAATCAAGAACACCCTTGTTCCATTTCAGAAAAATATCGGCAATTTCGTCCTCACTTAACCCCAAACCGCGCTTAAGAATATCGTATGCTTCAGCAATAAGCTGCATATCACCATATTCAATACCTGATTATATTTGAGTTAGTCAGATAGTCATGATTAGGTAGAGAGCATATATACTCGCCGTTGTGAACCATCTTGACGTAATGTCCAGCACCAGTCTCACCAACCCAATCACAGCAAGGTTCACCATATGCTTGAGCAGCGGTCTTCTGGAAAATTTCTTTGATATGTGGCCACGCAGCTGGGGAACCACCGGGCATGAGAGAAGGACCATTACGTGCGCCCTCTTCACCACCGGAAACACCAGAGCCAACAAAAAGGAAGCCCTTAGCCTCCAACTCTTCCGTGCGGCGGATGGAGTCGGGATAATGAGAATTACCACCATCGATAACAATGTCGCCCTTCTCAAGGTGAGGTATGAGCTGAGCAATAAAGTCGTCTACAGCCTGTCCGGCTTTGACGAGGAGAATGATTTTGCGGGGAGTTTTGAGTTTCGAGCAAAGCTCCTGAATGGAGTGAGCACCCTGGATTTTGGTGCCTATACAGACATCATTCAAGGTTATGCGTATATGAGTAATTGCAGGCGCTAACCTTTCGCTTCGTTAGCCAGGAAACGGTCAACCTTCTCAGTGGTACGATTGTATGCAACAACGGTGAATCCCTTGTCGTTCATATTAAGGATCAAATTTTGACCCTACGAGGAGCAACTTAATGGAATATATGGGTGACGACGACGAGTAACAAACCATGACGGCCAAACCAATAAGACCAATGTCGCCGCTGCAGGGAGCGATGAGTGAGATAACATTGGAGATGATACAAGATAGCGCTCACGTTGCCATGATTGTTTTACAGTAGAGTCAAAAAATGAAGATGGTAGTACGGAGTAAAGATGGGGGGAAACGTCGACGATCTTTTCTGCTCATCGATGCTCGGGCCGGCCGCGGGTAGCTGATTCATCGATAGAGAAAGACGTAAGCAAAGTTACTCTTTCTCCTTTCTCCTGGAGGTACCCTCCCTTGTGTAAGTAAAGGCATTACTTTCCAGTGAAAACCCGGTAACCCAGGGTGTCCGTGTGAGATGCCTTGGACAGAATAATTTCGGGTATGTATTTCCTCCGGTGAGGGCACGGCTGTGCTCCCGGCCCGTCTCCGATTAGACCTAACCCTAAGCCACCGTTGTTCAGCGCGAACGGTGGAGGGCGCAACTGGACAGTGGAAGTGGAAAGCATTCTGTCTACATCTCTCATGGGCGACACTCACCAACCGGCCTACGCAGTCACTCGAACATCCCTCACTCTCATTTCCGGCTTGCTCAGTGGGCCTATACTTCAAGAAGGATGGATACTAAAGAAACGAAGGAAAAAGATGCAAGGTGTGGGTATTAGTTCTTCCTAAGCTACTCTTTCTGACTTGCTCCCCAGGATTCGCTCGTAGATATTTTATGCTTGATCAGTCTGGCATTCTTTGCTACTCCTTTGAGCCCGGACAACCTATCCGAGATCAAATACATCTCCCAAATGCAGCTATTTCCACTGCTTCAGGGCGAAAGGATATTCACGTTGATTCTGACAGAGCGACTTTTCACTTGAAGTGCCTGAGTACAGAGGATTTTACCCAGTGGATGGGAGCATTTAGGTGATACTGCAGACTTCCAAAATAATAATTCTTCTAACAAGTCAAAATCCAGGAAATTCTCAGCACATGCGCCAGAATCTCATAGATCTGCAAGCATCAGAGTGTCGTCTCGTCAGAGCATCGTGAGGTTGAATAGATCTGCTGTGATAGCAGAAGAAATGGGGACAGTATGTATATCCTGCCGTTCGTAGCCGCACTCTCAAACACACATCGTGATGTTTCAACAGACACTACTTGAACTAGAGGATGCATTTGCTAATCTACGTAACACTGCGAAACGAAAAGCCAGTGGAAGTAGAGACAAGTCGAAGGAGACCGTGTTCGGTTTATTCAAGAAAGGTTCGTATGATGTTGATACTTCCTCACTTTTGTATGAAACTTATTAATAGACAGGCCATCATCATGGAACTCACGAATCTCACAACGACGTGCCCCGACTTGAAGTCGTTGATCCTACATCATATCAACGAATTCATGTGGCGCTAGAATCTCTCAGAGTACAACACGGAACCCTACTCAAATCCATACAAAGTATCTCCAATCTCGACACGATACAATCTTCGCATCCATCCGCGCAAGTGTCCCCACTTCCACGTACCATGGAAGAAGAGGAAAGAGGAGAGTCTTCACCAGACAGCGCCTCGGAAAGAAAATTTACATCTTCTATCATACGACGCTCAAAACGAACGTCTGTTGCCACAACCATAACTGACAGCCTTAATGAATGGTTCGATGCCTCGGAGGGCGAAGGCATTCAAGAATTTGTTCTAGATGAACAGACCTCACCGGATAATGCAGAAATGCCCAGTCGTATTGCAACGACCGATAGTCAAAGTTCCCTGGATCACGCGGAAGAATCTAGCTTAGACACTGATATAGAAGACCTGGGAGGAGAACCATCGGTTTTGGATCAGGTCGCGTGCACTTCCCAAGCTCAGGTTGTTCGGAGGACTCATCTTCCGGCACCGATAACAGGGGATGAAGGAAGTTTGTTTGCTGTGTTGAAGAAGAATGTTGGAAAGGTATAGCTGTATTGGCACATTGTTCCCAGACATTTCTCACAGTCATACACGACCTAGGATCTATCCACGATCGCGTTTCCGGTCTCGTTCAACGAGCCTCTTACTCTTCTACAACGGGCTGCTGAGGAACTGGAGCACTTTGATTTGCTCAATCGAGCAGCGGCCACATCTGACACCTTAGAACGAATGCAATTTGTTGCTGCGTTTGCAGTCTCGGGTTACGCGCATACCAGATACCGAACGGGTAGGAAAGGCTTGTACGTGGGCTTCATTTTCCACACTTCTGTAAACATTTCTCAGTCGCTCCTAAGTAACCCCATGCTCGCGGAAACTTTCGAAGACTCGCGGATGAAATTTATTGCGGAGAAGGTGCGACACAATCCCGTTGAATTAGCCTATCACGCCGAAGGAGACAATTGGGAAGTCTATGCCACCTCCTCTGGAAAAACCAAGTTCTGGGGTAGGCAAGAAGTAACACTCAGGTCTTTACCGAATATTTGCCGACTGATTACTTTTCAACAGGAAAAAGTCTGGAGATTATTCCTTTAGGGACGACACACCTCAAAATAGGAAACGATCATTACCAATGGTTGGTTCTCTTAATGATGTTGTTGACATCTGATCTGAGCTCTTTCTCGCAGGAAAAGGCCATCTTCCTTCATGAGGAATCTCGTGGTTGGAACCAAATATCTAGAACATGTCGGCAAGATGACCATTGAGAACGTTAACGGTCGGGATCGATGTGTCATGGAATTCAAACAAAGCGGATACTGGGGTGAAACCAATTTGGTCTCTGGGCACGTTCACGATGCATCAGGGAAAGTTGTTTCACAGTTAGAAGGAAAATGGGATGAACACTTATCTCAGGCGGTTGATGCATCTCATTTCACCTTGCTTTGGCGTGCACATCCGTGGCCAAAGCATACCCATGAATATTATGGCTTCACATCGTTCAGTATGACATTGAACGAGATCACACCTGACCTTGCGGAGAAATTACCTGCTACCGATTCGCGTTATCGCCCCGATGTACGAGCATTAGAAGAAGGAGACATAGACCGAGCTGAGGCAGAAAAGGTTCGGGTTGAAGAAATGCAACGATCAAGGAGACGAGAGGGAAAAGAACCTCAGGCGCGATGGTTCAAATTGGAGGGAGGCGAATGGGTTTATAATGGAGGATATTGGGAAGCTAGAGCTAGAGGATGGAAAGACGCCAAGATAGATCCGCTTTGGTAATGTACTACCGTTTTAATGCATACCTTACTTATTCCCCTTCTAATTTACTCTTGAGTATATGAGGCATATGTCTATATTATACATACTTCGAAATTCATAAATCAACGAATTTGGTCGGATAGGATAACTCCTGCCATACGCCCGAAGTGTATCCAGTTTTCACTTGTTCTCGAGGATGCTTGGTTGCGAAACCCTCATTAGACCTGCCACCATTATCACCTGATCGGTGTACGAGTTGCCTCCTGAACTTATTCCGCAAAATTTCCGTTCTTGAAGACTAAATTCGTGGCAATTCGCCGATAACGAAGGATAAAAGGATGAGAGGCTCATTTATCTCAAAATCCGAAGCTCGGATATGCTTTTCCAGCTAGTTGTTGGGAGTCTTGGTGTCCTCGCATGTTCTGTTCAAGCTCAACAGTCCGTCTATCAACAATGTGGAGGTATAGGATGGTGAGTCTTGACCTACGATATTTGGAGAAATTTTTTGATCATCCATTCAGGTCTGGAGCTACGACTTGTACGAGCGGGAGCACCTGTACAGTGATTAATCCTTGTACTAGCAGTGTTCCGTTTCTTTCTATATTCGCAAATTCAACGGTATTGTTAGATTATTCTCAATGTCTTCCTGGCTCAACTTCGGCACCTGCAAGCACTTCGACTTCCGCATTTAGCACTTCCTCTGCGTCCAGTACTACTTCGGCCTCTAGCACAAGTGTCCCTTCTAGTACTTCTCCCGGTAAGTGTCTTCGACCGTGATTCCTATTTCCCACGGCATTCGACCAACTAACGTGAACGCATAGCGAACCTGTCCCCAGAATGGGCAGCAGCATACACGAAAGTAAGCGAATCGGTAAAGTGACGTTGGAAGTTTGCTAACTTAATGATATCAATCAGGCGCAAGCTGCTGTGCTCAAGCTTTCTTTGACTGACAAAGTCAATCTGGGTAGTGGTGCGCACCTTTCCAGCACGGTCTATCCAACTATCACTTGACTTCAGTGTCTTCCAGGTGTTGGCTGGGAAAAGGGTAACTGTGTTGGAAACACGCCCCCGATCTCTTCCATCTCCTTTCCTGGTTTATGTTTAGAAGGTGATCTCGAATTTTGAACTTGAATGCTCAAAAATCACTGCTATGTGCCAATAATCACGAATTTCACAGACAGCCCTTTGGGAGTTCGCGATGCAGATTTTGTCTCGGCATTTCCTCCGTTAGTCTCGTTATCCTTCCACCCGCGACACTGGTTTACCCTAAATGTCAGTGCTATCAATGTAGCTGCTACGTTTAACCGAACTTTGATGCAACAAAGGGGAGTAGCGATGGGGCAGGAATTTCGTGGAAAAGGTGTAAACGGTGAAATGAAAGTCCATATTCACTGACCAGAACAGGAACTCATGATACACTAGTCGCCCTCGGACCGATGATGAACCTTATGCGCGCGCCCGCTGCAGGGAGAAACTGGGAAGGGTGGGCACAATGCGTCCCAAATCAAGGATGAAATTCTGAATGCATCCATACTCTGTAGATTTGGTGGAGATCCATTTTTATCTGGAGAAGGTGCCTACGAAACGATCATGGGTATACAATCTACGGGGGTTCAAGGTTTCTGCATTCTAGTTTCGGAGAAATGTTGGCACTCAAGTAAACTTTACAGCAACTGCAAAACATTACATTAATAACGAGCAAGAACACTCACGAACAACCAGTAGTTCGGAAGTAGATGATAGGTTTGTACAGTCCCCAGATTTTTCCATTCATAACTGTGACTCACAGCAATATCTCTCGTTGACATTTTTCTAGAACGGTATGAGGGCATCTGTCTCGTGTTTCCTTGGTGACACTCATTCGTCAGGAATAGGAGCATGAACTCTACGCAATTCCGGTAGGAGCAGTTTGGCTTAACGTATACAGCTACTACATTAAAATCCAAAACGCCAGTTCTTGCGCAGTGTGCAAGCTAATGTAGCTGCCGTGATGTGCAGCTATAGTACGTCAGAAATCCTGTTTATTTCTGGGGCAATTTACAAATACTCACTACTCTTCACGTATGCTCAGATCAAAGTGCGTTCACTATCACCTATCCAGTTAACAATGCCTGAGTTTTTTTGCCCTAGTCAATGGAAGTTTTGCATGCGAAAATGACAAGACACTGAATGGGATTCTCAAAGGCGAGTTTGCGTTCCCGGGATGTACGTACCGATTGTCCCCATTGTGTTGGCTGTTACTAACGATAGTCTAGATGTCATGTCAGGTGAAAGTTCTACTCTTGGCTGAAGCTTGGATTCATTTCATCGCTAAACACAGTCGCAAGTAGATTGGGGAGCGACACACTCTACCGCCCCCGCTGTCAATGCAGGCTTAGACGTAAATCACTGGCTGACACTCTAGCTTTGAATTTAAATCAATGAAATATTTCACTTAGATGACCATGCCTGGGGATATGGGAGCCCTTGGAGCTGGAGGAAAGTAAGAGACTTCATGCTGATCTTTTTTCGTGGTAGTATCTTCATCTTCTGTCCTCCAGTTGGTTCGGACAAAATCTCGTAGATTCAGTCAACAACGGGAGTGTCTCTGAGGCAAGAGTCACAGTGAGTTTTATGTTTCTTTCGAAAAATCGGGTGATTGGACTCGACTATTCAAAAGGATCTGGCTACCCGCGTTTTAGCTGCATGGTAAGTGCTGAGTCCGATATGAGTAGTCCTTGAGGCTCATCCAACTCTAGGTATCTTGTTGGTCAAGATTCAGACTATCCCCCTGTAAATTTTGACGCATGGAACTTGAATGCGCCCGTGAATACACACGTTAACGTGCAGGCCGATCACAAAGAGTAAGCCGTATAATATTGGCGTTCAATGAGCCCTTCTCACAAAATTCATCTTTCAAGTTTGATTCTTGAGATTGACCGAGCGTCCACAGTATTGCTGAAGAATACCGCAGGTGCCCTTCCTCTCAAGAAGCCATCTACACTAGCAATAGTTGGGAATGGCGCTTTCAATAGCTCAAAAGGTCCTAATGGGTAGGCGATCTCCTTTGTCATATAATAATCCTAAAATCAACTGCCTATCTTTCGTTGAAACAGCTACAGTGATCGTTCAGGCGATGATGGTGTATTAGCTATGGGTAAGTATCATTTTCTCCGATGGTCGACATGTATTCAATCCAGGGCAACATAAGGTTGGGGGAGTGGAACAGACAACTTCCCGTACTTAATCGCTGTGGGTTTTCGTTCTCAATGTCATAAAAACTATTCCAACTTTTGTGCTAGCCCATAGACGCCATAACCTCGCGAGCGTCTAATCAGGGGACCGTTGTCTCCTCATCGTCTAGCGACACAGATTTTAGTAGTGCTGCTGCTGCTGCAATCAATAAAGATATTGCCTTGGTCTTCATCACTGGTAATAACAGACCGAACATACTCCAAAGGCGATCGGTTGATGATTGTTTTAGCCGATTCTGGGGAAGGCTATTTGACAGTCGAAGGTTTTTATCCTGTCTCAAACCCCTTTGTTCGCTATCTGGAGGTTGATCGGAAATCGATTATCCAGGAAATGAGGGTGATCGTAATGATCTTTCAGCATGGCACAGTGGTGATGCACTAGTCTCGCTAGTGGCCAGTGTGAACTCCAACACCGTCGTTGTGGTCAATAGTGTTGGACCTATCATCATGGAATCATGGATTGATAATGCCAATGGTGCGCACCAATGCCTCAGAATAACTGTCGCCCAACTTTCAATTACACATTGTAGTGACTGCCGTCGTATGGAGTGGCTTACCCGGACAGGAAGCAGGTACCTATTGTGAACATTCTTATTTTGAAAATCTGACATTGATGCAGGAAATGGCGTCACCGACATTTTGTACGGTGATTACAACCCAAGGTACGTGTCTTCTTGTATTAGATTAACCAAACCCTTCGATGAAGACCTACGTTATAGCGGACGGCTCCCATTCACCATTGCCAAAGCCGTAACCGATTATTCGGCACAGGTAATATACCAGGACGCTCCGGATTCCAACATCCTTCCGATTCCATACAGCGAAGGCATTTTTATTGACTATCGTCATTTCGACGCGGCCGATATTGCCCCTCGATTCGAATTCGGCTTCGGCTTATCATACACGAGTTTCGCATATTCAGGTATCAGCGTTTCAGGTTCTACTTCCAGTAGTTCAAGCGCTCCTTCCGGTCCTGGCGCGATATTGGATCCTTGGTAAGATTCTGGCATAGGGCTCGAGGTGCATTTCATACTCATCGCGAGAATCAGGTTTCATGATGCCGTAGTGAATGTGACGTTCACAGTGGATAATAACGGCACTATCGCTGGAAATGAAGCGAGTTCTTGTCTTTATGAATATCTTGAACATAATGCTGATGCACCAATATAACCAGATTCCACAGCTATACATTACTCTACCTCCCTCTACGGGAGCTGCACCAATGAACTTGAAAGGCTTTGACAGTGTTTTCCTTTCTTCGGGGGAAAGTACACAGGTCACCATGAGTCTTTCGAGATTTGACTTTTCGGTGTGGGACGTCCCAAGTCAGCGATGGGTTATCCCCTCTGGAACTTCAACAATTTCTATCGGTGCCAGCAGTCGGGACATACGCTTGACACACACCATTACAAATTAAAGAACAGTAGCTTAGAATTAGTTTGAAGTTGGACTATACCCAATGTGATTACCCAGTTACACTTTTTCTGTCACTCGCGGTTGTGAGAATCAGAGAAAACGTAAACGGGAGAGCAGACAAGTGAAGTCACTGCGCATTGGGCACATAGCCTCGAAAGAAGGGGAGCGATGGAACAGATACAACGGTGCATGTTACAAGACAACTACATTCCCATCCCGTCGTCTTCACGACCCCAACCGCTGGCGACGACGTCTTCAGCCTCTTCAACGAGAGATTCTGGTTCCACTTCCTCCGAATCAACTTTCAAAGCCTCTTGTAACGATGTGTCCACAGCTCGGCTATCCGTAGACACTGACCCGATAGGAGAGGATGTTAGCTGACCAGTGAACCATGCCACCTTGACCGAGCCAACCATAGGGATGCTGGTTCCTTTTGCAAGACCCTGCAAAAAAAAACAGGATCAGAATCAGGTGTTGATACTAATTACGAGTTTATACCTGTTCCGCGGCAGGTCGCGTCCGGAACGATACAATCATGTCTCCGGAATCAGTTTGGGTGACGGACTCCATCTGGCCTGTAGTCTACAAGTCCGTCACGAGTCAGTGCCATCTTAGTTTATGTAGACTAAAGCTCCCACCTCATACCAGTCCCGCAAAGCCTGCTCATTCTCGCTGCTGACACCCTTAACAAGAAGTCTTTTAGGACGATTGTCAAGGGTCATATTAGTCCGTGGTGGGCCTCCACGAGGGCCGCCTCGGAAATACGATCCTCGAGTTCCCCGACCGCGGCCTCTATTGCCTCGATAGGATGGCCCAGGATGAGTTGAATGTGGATCGTCAGATATACCGAGGCTTGCAGCCTGCGCAAAGATTCAACATCGAAAAGAAAGCAACAGATAGGGAGCACTAACCTCCGCCTTTAAGCGTTCGAGTTTGGCTTTCAGATGCTCTGTTGTCTCACCGTCTGGTTTTGCAGTGACCTGTACGTCAGTGCTATGCAGCTCAAGCTCTTTGTCTAGCCTTTCCCGTTCCTTTATCTGTTTATCGTCTTTTGAGGGTAAAGGAATCGCTGAAGATGCCTTCATTTCTTCATCCAATTGTTTGAAACGATCCATAATTTTCTTCTTTTCCTCAATAGAGGAAGCACCTGTTAAAGAAGTCATGAGTGACTTTTGTTCAGCTATCTGCTTGTCCAGCAGTTGTTGCTTTTCAGCAAGCGCCGCTGCAGTGGATGTCACGGAGCTTTTCCGAGGCGGTACGGTTGTTGGTGTTGGCGACGTGATTTTGTTCGCAGACGTCTTCGCTAATACAGGCGCTGAAGCTGCTAATGCTCGACGACCTGCGTCACCATGTCCCTCCATAGGTCGATGCCAGAAAACTTTGACAAACCGATTATTGAAAACGGCGTCTTCGGACTTCCACGCGGCGTGTGCTTCTTCATGCGTCGAGAAGCTGATGAGGGCCTTTTGCTGCCCTTGGTCGATAGCGACATTGGTAACAGTCCCGAATCGCTTGAACCAGTCGTTAACTTGTGTCAGACTGAGCTTGTCCTCAGGAATCTTTTCCAATACTAGGGTCTTGTCTTTCCGTCTTTCAGGTTGGAAAGTGGCGTGGTCACCGTTGAAGGCACCAGGTTGGCGTCCTCGTCCATTGGCTCTACCTCCGCCACGGCCACCGCGCCAATTACCCATAGGATTATGCCCAGCAAGTGACATTTCGATGTCGTTATTTTGGGGAAGATTCATGAGTGTGGGTAGGACGTTGGGCATATATGAAGGTTCTGGGTGATTGGGCAATGACTGCAAGGGAGGGTTTTGAATAGGGCTAGTGCTCGAATTTGATGGTGAATGGGTGGAATGGGTGGCGGGATTGGGTGTGACAGCGTTATGAGGTACTTCGGGAGTGAGATCCTGAATGACAGGCAGTTCTCCGCTTATAGCTGATTTATGGACGACTCGACTTGGGCCTTCTTCTTGTTGCATGCGAGGTAAAACAGCGGGTCTTGCTTGATTATTTCGACTGCTTCCCATAAGTCTCATATCCATTTGGGCCTCTCTCGGGTCGTAAGCAGCAGCGGGACCGCCTCCCATCCCCAAGCCATTCCCAAGCATCGGCATAAACGGCATGCCACCGTTGATATAAAGCTGATCAGGAACAAGCGCGTCTTCACCGTGACTAAATTTGCACAAGGCACCGCGAGAGCAGAATCCGAGATCTTGGGATTTTTAAGAAAAGTCAAAATTTCGTTCTGGTGAATGAGTAACTCTGAACACACTGTAATAATCTCTGCATATTCGCTTCTGGTCAGGCGGTTGGTATGCATTTATCGGGCCACGACCTCTATTTGGATATGCGCTTGCAGATCGAGCATCTGAGCCTCCTCCTCGGCCATTGGGATATCTAGAGTGCAGGCCTTCAATTCTGGGCCCTTTTGAAGATGGTCGACCACCAGGGTCTGGATTTTCCAAACTGCGCTTGCGGCTGCCTTCCGGTGAGGCAGGTGAAGATAGCAATGCATCCAGAGGAATTGGTATACCGGTATCGAGGGATTTAGGCGCTGCAGGAGGTTCGTCTGTATATGGAAGGTAGGATTTGGTCCTGAGAGCAGTGAAAAGCGTATCAATGAATGGTGTGCATTCTACCAGGTAGATTTGAGCAGTGAGAGGAGCAATCAAATATCTCTAGACGCACCTTTTTCGAGAAATTCATCCAACTGCGATTTGAGGTCATTTTTCATCTCGGGCTCCGGAACATTGTGCTTCAATAGTGCCAGTATGTAGTCTGCCAAGGCACCAGGTTCGGCATCGCATCTAGTAGAATTAGCGGACGCAAGATGAGAGTACAATTACAACGGCCGTACATTGGTTCGAGGGTTCTGATAAGCCAAGGTTTCAAGTGTGGGGCATTTGATTCTTCAAGTATCATCGAGATAGAGGAGTTGGCTGAGGGTTACTTGAAAGAAATCTAAGGTTGTTTGAACACTGAAAGGGAATAAAATTGGCTAAGCGGTAATGACGGCAATTTCCGAGGATTGATCAGTCACTCTCTATCATGTGATCGGAACAAACGCGGTCGCGTTTCAACCTTTCGACACCTTGAATATCACCATCACGTCTGTGCTCATTACTCGTCCAGACGGCTACCCCCTCAGATTCTTGGGATGAGCTCTGATGCCTACTCCAACGATGATATTGACGACGAAACTTTCGAGCAGCTTAATGCGATCGAGGCGCAATATCAGCAATCGACTGAGCAACGCCCTGTCAGCGCGAGAGCTCCTTCCCCAATCAACATAGATAGCTCTGACTATGGTGAATTCATCGACCTTGACGAGAGCGCTCTTGATGCTCTCAAAGCTATAGAGGATGGGACATTCCAACAGTTACCACGAAAAGCTGCCCCTTCACTCGCAAGAACATCGTCCAAAGGCACATTGCAGACTACTCTATTTGGAGAGGTCATACCAGCGGGATCATCTACCACTAGACCCAAACCTCATGCTCTAAGGACCAGAAGCAAACAAGAACCTCGGAAGACAAAGCGATGGGATCATACTGCTTTTGCAAAGACAGGAGTTAAGACTGGCAACGCAAGGGGAAAGGGCAAGAAGAAGCAGCAGGACGAAGATGAGGAAGGGGAAGAAGAGGAAGAGTTCGAGTTCGAACAGTTTCCACCCCCTTTCGTATCTCGTGAGTTCATACGTTTATTGTCACGTCCACACTTAACCCTATTCTATGCAACTAGTTGGGTGAGTGAAAGCTCCCTTCTGTCAAATGCAAGCTCAACTTTGAACTTGCCGATGCGTGCCTAGTCCGGTAAGTGACGGTACGGAACTCGTCTTGCAATGGTTACAGCTCTCAAATTCTTCCAGCCTCCCCCCAGGAAAATCCAACTCGACCTTTTGGAGGCCAAACACTGGATTTTCCCTCTAAACCGACCGAAACGTGATTATCAGTTTGATATCGTTAGGAACAGTCTATTCGAAAACACAATTGTAGCTCTTCCGACTGGGACAGGAAAGACATTCATTGCTGGCGTAGTCATGTTAAATTGTGAGTCGTCAATACGTCTTTCAACATACGCTCACTTTGCAGCTAGATTATCGATGGTTCCCGGAGGGAAAAGTAGTTTTCGTTGCTCCAACGAGACCACTTGTGTCGCAGCAGATAGAAGCTTGCCACGAAGCTTGTGGTATACCAGGAAGTGATGCGATTGAGATGACCGGGCAAGTCTCCAAACCAATAAGACATAAATTTGTGAGCTCCGTGTTTCTCTTGCCCATCCTTCTTCGATTTGACCTTTTCGAGCTCAGTGGGGACAGAAACGCGTATTCTACATGACACCCCAGACACTGATTAATGATCTACAATCAGAGAACTGCGATGCTCGAGATATTGTTCTTCTAGTCGTGGGTGAGTTCTCACTAATTGTTGTCATCGAACAATTATCAATTAAATCTTAGACGAGGCCCATCGTGCCACGGGCGATTATGCTTATAACCAGGTCATTCGTTACATGATGGCAAAAAACCCTCACTTCCGAGTGTTGGCTCTGACTGCTACTCCTGGCGGCAACAAAGAAGCTGTCCAAACCCTCATTGACGGACTGCACATCAGTCATATCGAAATCCGAGCCGAGCGAGAACTGGCTCGCTATAATCACGTCAAAGTATGCACCATTACCACGACGTAGCATAATCCAACCGCTGACCTTTCAATGCTGGTGTGCAGGAAATTGAGCAGCATGTCATATCGATGACGCCGGAGATTAACAGAATCAAGAATTTATTTCTTAAACTCATGGACGTAAGCCGCGTAATTTGATGGAGGAGAACGTCGTCTTTCACTGACAGCTATACTAGTCTTTCTTCAAACCCATTGCACATATCTGGAGGGGATCTCCTAATTTAATGCGGATGCATCCATTTGCAGCGACATCTCTTGCCGCAAGTTTGGCCCAAGGACAACGTCATCTTTGCGGCCCTCTATATACCTTGAGCTCATTTGCTCGATGGCTTGGTTATCTTGTAAGACAGTTGTCCTACTGTAAGACTTGATCATTCACCTTATCTCCGAAATCCAGATGGAAGGTACGGTGAAGATGTGCTACGACGATCTTGAAGCCTACGCTCGTGGCCCTGACAGTACAGATGGTATGAAACCTTCGGAAAAAGCTAAGGCTACAAAAGCCAAAAAGGTGCACACCAACCCGCTGTTCCTCAGCCTTATGAATGAAATACGTGCTCAAAACGCGCAAGGATTCAAAATGCATCCCAAGATGGAGAAGATGAAAAATCTGATCATGCAGCATTTTGGTGCGCGAATGAGTGAGGATGGCGATCCGGAAAGTGGAGAAGGGGCAACGAAGGCCATGGTTTTCGTTACACACCGAGCTGCAGTAGATGAGATCGTGGAAGTCTTGAATGCAGAGCAGCCCCTCATTAGGGCTACGCCTTTTATTGGTCAAGGGACAGACAAGAAAGGAAAGAAAGGGCTGGCACAGCGCGAGCAGTTGGAGGTGCGACAATGATGCATGTCTACTTGTGGTGGGAATTGATGCACTCCTTTCAGATCATAAAGAAATTCAAGAATAACGAGTTCAACATTCTCGTTGCAACCTCCATCGGCGAAGAGGGTCTTGATATTGGCGAAGTCGATCTCGCAATCTGCTACGATACGCAAAAAACACCGATTCGTTTGGTATGTGGAATATTGATCCTTGGGAAGAGTAATCACTGAAACGATCGTAATTAGCTGCAAAGATTAGGACGCACAGGGCGAAAACGGTCTGGTCATGTCCACGTACTTCTCGCAGATGGCCGCGAAGAGGCCAATTTCGATAAAGCCCAATCTAGCTACGAAGATGTCCAGACCTCGATCATATATGGATCGCATCTGGAATTCTATGCAGACGTTGAACGACTACTACCAGATAATGTTCAGCCTCAATGTCTGGAGAAAGAAATGGAGATAATTCCGTACGTACGCGATGAAGCACCCAAGAAGCGCGACAATTCACCAAAGAAGGGTGTAAAGCGCAAGAGGAATGATGACATAGGGAGAAACATACCACAGGGAGCTAGCACAGGTTTCGTCAGCGTTGCGGATCTATTGGTCAAGGAGAAGGGAGGGAAGAAGGCTAAAAAGATTCGCGAACCAAAGAATTTCGAAGCCTTGGGGGAAGACGACGAGGACGATTTAGAGCTGGCCTCCGGGATTTTTGGTGCACCTCCGACTCTCAAAAAGTCGAAATCCGCTTCTGCACCCAGACCTAAAGCTGGTACTAGTATGTTGCGCAAATCCAAAACGCTCGATCCAAATAAGCCCAAGAGGTCAAAGAAAGGGAAGGGAAAGGAGAAGCAGAAAGAAGAGGCTCCTCCTCCTCCTTCGGAATGGACAGCGAGTCAATTACAAGCCAAGGGAGTTGATGATTCCGACGACTTGGAAATTGAGAACGGCGTCCCCACGACGAAAACGAAAACCTTATCTCCTCGTCGAAGCTCCTCCGAACAGGCTGTTGTCGATGCTGAAGTCATCGACTTGACCGATTCAAATCGTGAGGCCTCCGGTAAGTTACCGTGGTTTCAATATCCTCGGCGTTGCGGTTCAGCTGACTTTCCTCTAAAAGATTTTGAACAAGCTTTCCAATCACCAACAGGATCCTGGAGCCAGTCTCCTCCGAGAGTGTCTCCGTCGCGCAATGATCAGAATATTGCTTGGCTGCTTGAAGACGAAGATGAAGATGTGCAGCTGGACTTTGACATTGTAAATTCATCTCCGGTCGTTGAGCGAACGCAGCAACCTTTGGAACCGGACAACTCTGTCTTGGATCTCGATGACTCTGATTCATCGCCTGGACGTGGTCCATCTCAGTGTAGAATGTCGGTTGACGATTCATTGGAATTCATGGACGATGTCTCTTCGCCTACGCGCTCAGCTTACACCCGTGTCTCATCGCTGAGCGCAACACCGGTGGACGATTCGATCAAGTTCATGCAGTATGGGTCATCTCCGCCTCCGCCTTCACAAGTACGAAATGGAGGATGGTTCTCTACCCGACAAGAAGCCATCAAACATTCTAATACAGCGACGAAGGCACCGCCTACTCAATCCAAGATTTTTCGAGACGATATGCTGCCCCCTGGCCTTCCTAACAGCCCCGTTGGTTCATCTTCGATTTCTGTTGATGCTTCACCCCAAGCTCCCGAATCCTCTTTCGCTGTAAGACCTGTGGGTAAGAAACGCATAACGACGCTGGCATTTACGAGCTCCTCCCCCTCCATCGAAAGTCCAGTCCAAACGCATCGACGTCTGCATCGTCGACCTGAATCATCTGGTTCAGAAATGCCACCTCCGACTATACCAGGTATCAAGCGTTCCCAAGACAAGCATAAACGCCGGAAACGACCACGTGTTCCTATGAAGTACAACCCTCTCTACGATTACGAGGCCACACATTCTGGGGACGAAGAAAGCGAGGGTTCCTCCGGTAGCGAAGACGTCGAGAGCGAGTCGGATCGCATGTTTTTGAAAGAGCTTCCAGAGACACAAGCTTCGCCCTCGTACGACCAGAGTCTAGCTTACCGACAGTCTCTCCTAACACAGGCCCCTGACGGAGGCCCGTCGTTCGCTAGTAAGCCGGTCAGGAAAGGTCGGTTCGGGCGTAACTCGATCAGAACTCAAAACAGCAACCGGAGAAGGCCAGGGGTTTCGAGCTCACCTATAATGGAGGATGAAACAGACTTGTACGAGTTCGGCAGTTTTGTGGTAAGTGATGATGCAGAAATATCGTATGAGATGTAAAATTGTAATTAGTTCGAGGAGAATTGATATTTCGCAATTTTGCCGAAATGGCTTACAAAAATACTTGATATCTATATGTTTATAGCCCACCGCGAGGGTCGAACTCGCAGCCTTCAGATACCCGATCCCTAATTAAGAGTCTGACGCTCTATCCGATTGAGCTAGGCGGGCATTACACTTAAATCTAAATTTGGCTTCATCTTATCAAGATCATCGCAGCGGCAAAACGATCCTCTGAAACTTGACGATTTGGCTCGCTCCTGCGAAATGCAATCTCAAAACAATATGCTATCGTCACACAATCCTTGTTGAACGTGGGAGGCTCTCCGTCATCTGCAGGAGTAGCCGTGGACAATTTCACCCTATTCCATCAACATTAGATACTGAATGTCGCTTCATCCTCATAGAATTTGTTCTCAGTGACCTCATTCATATACTCGTTGTGTCTCTTCTGTATGAATTTTCGGCTGTCGGCTTTGTTGAAAGGTTGATCGAGAACTATTCTCTGCCAATGATTCCAATGTGCTACTATTAGCCTGTATTAGTGCAAAAGGAGATGAGCACAAAGCCGCAGTTGTATCAGGGTTTGCGTTGGAAGTGCCGTCGCAATGCGCCTACACTTGAGGAGGCAGTTTAACATCCTATCGTATGTTATCTCAAATACTGTCTGATGAACAGATGGTTCGTCGTTCGCCCCTGTCCATGTAGGAGAGTTTAACCATCTTTGAAGTTAGTCCTGGGGCTCATTGAAGGAACCAATACTTGAGCTTATCTCTCAGATGTTCAGTCTACCCGGATCAGAAGGGAAATCGAAGCGATGTGTTATGTTGTAGCTGCTACTTCGTCGCACTTAACCACTAATTCCCTCCGGACTCTAGTACACAGTCAATTTGGCCTGCGTCTTCGTAACAGCCGCCGGGTCATGCTTCCATCCTGGAAGGTCAGCCAAATCCTCTGCGGGTGCTGCTCGCTTGGACTTTCGTGCATCCCCAGAACCCGGACGCCATCGCCACGATTCGCGCAAGTCCTCTTGTAGAGTTCCTTCCAATAGTTCCACAACGTATTTACCAATCTAGCAGTTATCAGTATCCTGAAACCCTTTGACAAAGATGTTTGTTTATTCACGATTGGGAGAAGCTTAAATGAATGCCTTGCAAGCTGTTCGTCAGATCAAGGAACAGGTTAGCAGAGTAGAAAAATCTACCTACCCGCTGTCACCAGTAGCCACGAAGAGATTCTGAAAGAGCGCGAATGTCTGAGGCGTCGTGCACAAAATCCTTAAATCCAAAGATACATACTTTCCATCTCGGATGCTCACATATCAGCAAATTCGCGTCTGCCGTATCAGCACACCAGCACATTGCTCGATTGAAAAGCACTTTATCCTTGAATTTCGGTAACAAGGCGGCAATGGCTTTGTTTATGGTGATTTCGGACGCATCAGGGTACGTATCTGTTGGATGACGAGCATGGGATCTCGGGACTGATACTAATTTTGGCTCTGGGGTGCCAAACGGCTGGTGCATCTTGTATCGGGTGAAGCCAGGAAACTCGTCGCATACCTTGATAATTCCGTGTCTGTGTGGCCGCGAACTTGAGGGAAAGGGAGTAGATATGACGAACAGAAAGCTTACTCGTCAGGCTCGAAGAAGAATCCAAGATCTTCATTATATACTACCGGACAACCAGCATATTCTTTGACTTCTTCGGACGTGAGTTGCATGTGCGCATATACCCAGGCCTTGGAACAACATTGATCTTCGAGGTCGACGAGAGACGGAGTCCATGCGCCGGAGGCCAAAACGACTCTGTCAGCTATGTATCGGGTTCCATCCTTTGTAGTGGCACCTAGGCAAATCTTCCCGTCGTTCGACAGAATAAGGCTTTGAAATGTTCCCGAACTGTGATAGCACGATATCAGGCGAATGTGAATATCATATGAAATATACATTGTACTTACTCTCCAAAAGAGAATTGGACACTGTATCTTACGAGCTCCCTGCCGACTGAATCAATGGCCTTTGCTGCGGCCAACCATCCTCCTTGCTCAAAAAATATACCTTTCCAGCCCTTCAGTTCGCCGTATTGTAAGCCTAGAATAGGATCTACGAGGAGAGACCAACAACGCACTTGGATGTCTGAGCCTGCTAACTGGGGCACACGCCGGATGATTTGGGCCTCCGTGTCTAGCCATTCCACAGTATGACCAAGTCCCGCATCTTTCAGCTTTGCAATCGTGTTTTCGAGGTCTTGGATACCATCAAGAGAGCCGCAGCAGTCTAACTATATCCCGGATTAGGCCTCGGATCCCAATTGGACTGAGAACAGATCATTTATCATCACTAACTTACCCGCCCAGAGCGATGGTAATATGCACTGAAAGTCGGGTCATTGGACCTGCAGAGACTGTTATCATATCATTTTTTTGCCTTAAGTAGGGCGATATACATGCCATGCATCCTCCGCTTCAAGACTGAGTTGTTTGTCCACAGGATTTCGCAAACTGGTTCCCATTATTTTGTTCAAATCATTTCCGGCACTTTGAGCACTGGGAATGGGGCAAACATCAAGGACGCGTATATTTCGATATCCTTTCCGAGCCAGATACAAAGCAGTAGAAGAACCGATGGTCCCACCGCCTCCAAAGATGAGGATACGTGAATTCAAGTCCAGCATGGTTACCGCTGGTTACCGCAGGTCGTTATCGGATAAAAAACAATTTCGCTAACCAATCGCATTATTGCGCCGGGAATCTTACATAATCGATCCGCAGATATGCCTCAATTCAATTCCGCAATGCTTTCGTCACGCTATAAAAGGCAGATCCCCATGTCAGCCAGTTCGTTTGTTTTCCCTTCTTCCCTTCCTACCTCATCTTCACTTTCCCCCCATTTTTCACCCTCTATTGTTGTTTCTTTTTCATCCACATTTTCCCTCAACACATTCTCCAACTCTTCAAGTAATGTCTCAAGTATATGCAAAGGCCATTAATAACGGGATTCACTGGTGATCTCCTGGGCTATCGTCTTTTAGCTCGATTTTTCTTGTCTCCGCGTCCCGTGCGTATCTGAATTCTTCCTCACGCCGATAGTTTGCTCACTCGCGTCTCAGCACTTTAGCACTATTCTATACTAGTACGGATTTATCATCCTACATTCGAAACACGAACTCGGCATCACCAAGCGTGACCGTCGTCGTTCTTAGTGTTCATCGCCGCCACTGTCATCCCTTCTTACCCCAATGTCCGTGATATCCTACCTACCCGATATCTCATGTCACCATGCGCAGTCACAAACCCATCTATCTGGCTTTGAGCATTACATGGACCACCTAGCCTGTTCAACACTCCTTCCAACGGCATCCTTCGCCAACAACCATCTTCTCACGTCGACCATCAAGGCAGGAATTCCCGAGTGAGGCACGGTACTCAGGAACTTTTCTATCGTACTCGGGAACCACCATATGCATCCGTCGTCCAATGTCGCCTCACACGACATAGATTTCCGTTCAATGTCATTTGACCAGGGATATATGCAAATTCTCAAGACTTGTGGTTACGGGAATATTAACAAATTTGATGTCCATTTGTTCAACGTTCTCTTTCGTTCTGGTTGGCTCTTGGAATCCATCGGAAATCGGCGCTGCTCTTGACATTGACCTGGATGGACGGTTTACCCTCTATGTGCAGGCTGATAACTAGGAATTCTTCAAGTGTCAAAGAGATCTCGATTGTGTTTTTTTTCTTCTTTTGACTCCGTCGTAGCCCCAATAAGCACATGATGTAATCTACTCGTTTGTCTATATAAATCATCTCGTTCTCCACTCCTTTGTCTGAAACATCCATCACACAACCAAGAGAAACATCTACCTGAAAGAACTTGCCAATATGATCGCTGTGGGATTCCTTTTTCCTTATAATTGCACGTCAGTGGGTGACTGATGTTCCCTTTAGACTGAAATGACCTTGCAATCCGAGCACTGTGGAAGCCAAACGTGCAACTGCGGAGCCTCGTGAGTCCTTTCCTCTTATCAGAAAAGATTCATTCAAATCATTTCTTTAGCTGCACTTGCACACCAGGCGATTGCAAATGTTAACTGACAGCACTTGTCCTCAACAGGTGTTCGAAGTTCTGTATGAACCAATAGATATGGAGCTTTTTGTCTCGAACGTTAGTCTTGTGTAACTTTAAGTACTAGTGCCAAAGAATACTATCCAAGGCGCAATGTACATTGTTGTTTCCCATGTCAGATTGAGCCTCATCGGCGTCGTCGCTCTTACTATGTGCAATATCAATCAGTTGGTTTGAGTTGATTCATGAGATTTGGAGTGGCACGGCCTAAAATCGGGAAGAGATGCTAATGTAGCACAGTTGAACATTGAACGTTGAACGACAATGCAGATGACCAATGAGTTTCCCCCACTTCGGCACCACCGGTACCTCCAGCAAAGATTAACGCGGCTGGTACTCAGGTTCCAAATAGCGGTAGGCCAGACTGGCCGTGACCAATTACTGAGCCTACCTTTTCTGAAGCCCAGCAGACTCTCTAACTACACCATACATTGTAGGTCGCTGGTGCTAGTCACACACCGCTCACCTCAAGGGACATCTTCATGTGGAACAGATACCTGGCGTGTCCTGCCCCAAAAACTTCGCTGGAAAATTTCTTCGGTCTGAAGAATGAATGTACTTTGAATGTCGCTTACATCTTGATCTTGCTACGGTACTCATCGATATAGATCCGTCACCCTCGTTTTGCATCTGGTAACAATGAATCTGAACGCACTTGAAGACTTCTAATAGATCTTTCCAGTCGACGAATGACAGTCCTCTTTGAGATCCCACTATCATCATGAAGCTGGCGAGCGTCTCCTGCTAATGATGATCAAGTTCGAAGAAACAGATGTGCCATTGATATACATATATTGTCTAATCCATTCTTCCTTTCAATGTACGACTGGTAACCTTGTCTTTTTCACTGTGTAGCATAGAACTGTCAGTATGGGATCGAGAGGAGAGAACATAACGTACATCACATGCACGATTACACCCCAACCAGAATATGCATCACGGTCGACAGCATTCATAATCGTCTGTGATATTGTTTCGAATAGTTGATCTGCATCAAGATCTGGCTCCCACAGACCCTCAGCGACACCATACAATTTGGAGCTCGCCGTTCCTGCGACGACAAAGTCTTTCGCAAAGTTTAGGCAGCCGATGAGATCTGTTGCAGCAATGAAAGGTTTGAATCCGCCTGTTGCTGATTTTGAGAGACCGGCCATGACGGGTTCGATAAAGTAGGGCCCGAAACGACGTTCGTAGAGCGTCGATGAAACTAAATGGGCGAAGGTTTCCGGCTCGATTTCTCGTTCCTCCTTGATCGTATACATATTCACTCTGTATCTGAAGGTTTCTCGTCTACGCAGAAATCAGATTTCAGTGGAAATCAAAGATGAAATTTGTATGCACAGTGTCGTAACATCTGTTGCCAGTCCTGGTAGTCCAAGATAGATTCGGTCGGTTACTGGGAATATCTAGGTGGATTGAGGGTTGCTAAGACTATCCAAAGAGCTCAAGCAGCTACGCACCTTCTGGAAGTTCGATGATATTCCCAAAGCTTGGTTGCCTAGCCGTAGGTCGGATGCGATTGCGACACAGTCTTTGCCCACCATGGCTATGACGGAGCCACCGTTATATTCCATTATCGACTATGGGAGATCATAAGTTAAGGGCTTTTACCTAGACAGACATAGAGCAAACCATGTTGGGCAGATGAAGGAGATGAAAGTACGCGTCAGGATTTGTCGGGTTGAGAGTGACGCGTCCCTGCCCCTTCGTGCTTGTCACAGCCTGGCCGGTAACACTCTCACACTATGACAGTGACTCAGTCACGCATACTTCCAGCTCCTACACTGACAATTAAATGTCTGCGAGTACGATTGCTCGCTGGAATGCTGTGTCTCTTACCCGTTCAAATGAACCCACACCGCTGAAGGTACTCGACTGTCAATCTACTGTCGCTTACACAGTGTATACTGCCCAATTCTCTCCATCCTTCACTTCCTTAGCGCAAACGTGACGAAGACAGCGACGACGATGTTTCGATTGTCTCTCGAAGCCCTTCTCCTGACTCTGATGTAATTGACGTCGATCAAGACAATATTAACAAGTACGACGAATATGTTCGTCGCCCAGCACGGGAAGTCATTACTGTCGAGACTCCTCTCAAGGCTTCGAACAAGGGCTTTGCTATGCTAGCGAAACTTGGCTGGGTAGAAGGTCAGCCTCTAGGTATATCCGGTGAAGGTATGTAGTCGCTGCCAGGTGTTGTGGCAAAAATCCTGATCATTTTGAATTTATACCAGGTCGCGTCGACCCTATTCCCTTCCAGATGAAGGCAGACTCGACCGGTCTCGGAAAGGTCCGACAAGATGTTGAAATGATAGAGACAACAGTCTCCCAGCGCCGTGAGCTAGACTCTGAACGACAGCAGAAGGAGACTGAAGATCAACGGCGTGCTCGAGAAGTGTGCCGGTTCCTTTTAATCCATACCGTTCGCTCATGAATCATGGTCTCTCCATAGGATGCCGTCGCACGTAAGTCTGCAGTAGCAGAGGAAATATCTGACGTCCTAAAGGCATTCTACTGTTCTCTATGCGATAAACAATTCAAGAACGTTGCGCAGTATGACGAACATACCAATTCCTACGCACACCATCATAAAGCTCGTTTCAAAGACATGCAAGCCAGCTCTCGTATAAAACCCCAGGAGGAAATCGAAAAACGGAAGGAAAAGGAGCAGAAGCGGGAAGAGAAGCAGTTGCGGAAGATTGCGGCTGCAAGTGGAGTGAAGATGGCCAAGACGACTTTGCCTCCTAGTGGTGCACCTGTATTGGCACCTGTGGCTAATGGCTCATCTGGATTTCAGCCGTCTGGTTGGGCTTCCGTTTCTGGATCGGGTGACAGCACGTTGTCATCGTCCAGCGGTGGCTTCAAGAAGGCTGGCTGGGCTTCAGTTGGCCCTTCTTCCTCACCAGAAACTCTGGCCCCAGTCTCTGGCGTGACAACTACATCTAGTGGCGGTTTTAAGAAGGCTGGCAGGACCACACTAGGGTCGACATTCTCATCAACTGCCCAGGCAGCACCTCCAGCGGCAGCGTCCTCTGGCAGCTGGACGGTTGTAACCTCTTCCTCTGGATCGTCATTGGATGCATCATCGCTACCGGCGAATGTTCCAATACTCTCTGCGTCACCAGTAGAACCCATCAGTCAACCAGCACCGCAACATCCACCGTCTAAATCCCACCTTTCCCGCGTTGGCTGGCAACAGTTTCAAAAGAAGAATAAGAAGGTTTAACTAAGTGACAAGGTTTGATTCTCCCTAGAAAGGTTTTTTGTTCGCCCAACATAAAAAATCTTCTTGCGTACTTGCTTTTGAACTTACTCAGTTATATGTTGTACAATACAATTTGATTTAACCTCGTTCCACTTTTTAAGCATGAAAATATAGTACTTCGATATGGTTTTATCATGAACCGAGCAAGATAGTTAAGTATATTTGAAGACACAGCAACGGAACGACTGCCCACGCGTCCTGAGCAGCCCACACACCACCGTGAAGTCAATGAAAAGTTAGTAAAGATAAGCGTAAGGATCATGGAAAACGATGAGCAGTGGTGCAGAAAAAGAATTGGGCCCGGTGCGGTCCATATAACGTAGGTCAAAAAAGAACAAAACAGTCAGACTGAGACTGGCGTAAATTGGGCCATCAGGAGAACATTAGGAAAAGAGAGCTAGAAACTGAAATTGAAGAGCAACGAAGTGATTACTCGGAATCACTTCCTGAGCTATCGTCTGAGCTAGAGTCCGACGAACGATCGCTGTCGTGTGCATGAGCTCCAGAAGGTGCGGCACCGTTGGCTCCTTGGTCGAACAATCTCATACGCTGCTCGAGTTGTCGAATCTTTTCGGCCTCGACTTCTTCGTCCATACTTTTGCGCTTTAACCCTCCTGTGCCAGTACCCTTTCCCGGACGATTTCGCTTTGGAGGGGCCGCCTTCAGAGGCCTGACGACAACATTGTAAAGTCGGGTGAGTACTGCTGTGGGCAACATATCGATCTCGAGTTCGATCTCTTCCGTGCTCTGCAACGTATGTCAAAGATGAGAAAGACACAACAGCGAAACAAGACTTACGTCACGAATTTCTGGCACACCTTCGTGAATTATCTGAATGACTCTCTCCAGTTTCGCCGGGTCAAGCTTCTTGTCAATTGTATCGCTCAACTCCTTCTTCTGTTCAAAGGAAAGAACATCATCATCCGTGACCGGCTTTTTACCCTTTTTCTTGGACGTCGTCGGCTGTTTTGGCGGCTTCGGGTGAGAGGCTTTGGACGTAGAGGGAACAGGCGCTTTTTCCTGTTTCACCTTTTTCTTCTTGTCCTTTGGTTTGCTCTTCAGCTGCGAGATAGTACCACGGATGGTTTCAATTTGGCTCTCCATCATGGCGATAGTACCTGAGAAAAATCAGTTAAAGGGGAATACGCCACGTCCATCGATAAGCTTACGGGCACGTTCTTCCTCGCTGTCTTCTTCCTCCTCTTCTTCCTCCTCTTCACTCATGGGCTCAGGGGGGAGGTTCTTCCACTTCTCATCAAAGACGCGTTGGAGCTCCTGGCCTGCTTGGTTAACGGGCGTGCCAGGAGGGTTGAAAGTAAAGCAGTTTCGGATCATAAGCTTAAAATCGTCCCAAAAGCTGGAAGCAGTACGATATTCATGGGCATCTAACTTGCTCCGCATTGTCGACATGTCCATTGGCCGTTTGATGATTTTGGGATATGAAGGAATTTCAAGTTTCATCCAATCTGTTCGGGCGTGCTTAAGCGAAGATTTGATAATATAGGGTATGAAAGACCTACCAACTGGCTGATAAAATGGATTCGCAATTGTATAGTACTGTTTTTTATGCAGATCACTAAGTATTTTGGAGCAATACTTCAGCTGCTCAACTGATCCTGCGCTGTCCTTAATATGTTTGACCTTGCGTTGCTTCTTAGGAGCATCAGCATAAGGAAGGTCTTTTGGGGCAGGAGGATGAATTTCTCGCTTTGGACGACCAATAACTTCCTGCGCCTCGTTACGTCGAATGGTAGGTAGTGAAGTAGAGGGCCGCCGGACGGGAGGCGCTTTCTTTACGAGTGCGGGAGTAGAAGCTGGAGGCGGAGCAACAGCGACAGGCCTCTGAGGCGGTGGTGGTGGTGGTGGTGGAGACTGTTTCTTAACAACTGGAGCCTGTAAACATAACTGAGTCAGTGAGAACGATGGAATTCAACCATAGCTTACATCGACAGTTGGCATGTTCTTCACTTGTTTGTCAAATACCTCTTCTACTCGTCGGCTCATTGCAGTTATGACATGATCGGGCCCGTTGAATGTCACGCAGTTCGATATGATGAGTCGGATATCCGCAACAAACTCTTCAGCGGTGCGATAGCGAGGATTGAGAGAATTGGGATCGGGTTTGACGGGATTTGATGCAGTAAGTTTGCGTTCAATGGTAGAAAAATCCATAGGATTTTTGATGATAGAAGGATAATGTGGGATGTTTAAAGCAACTGGATCAACAGGACGAAGAAAGGGCGATGCATCTTTCAGTTTCTTCAAAGATCGAATGGTTGATTGGCAGAACCGATATTGTCCTATCGTCAGCGTGGAAAAACCAGTGCTAGAAACTGGGGTAGAGGGATCGTGGCTTGCGGATGGAGGAGGAACAGGCGTCGCCAAGGTGGTAGCTGAAGGTGGTGGTGGAGTTGCAGACTTTCAGACGGCGAAAGGAAGATCAACACGCCCAGAAATGGCGTACAGGAGGAGAAAAGGCTTACATGGGCAATTGACGCCTGGTCAGCATCAGAGTGTACCCGAGCCCTCTTTGCTGGTGGAGGCTTATCATCGTCGTCATCTAGTATATCATTCGGTGTTGTATGAGCTGTAGAGCCATTGGTGCCACTAAAAGAACCTCCTGAAACACCAGGAGTTGTTGCAGGGGTGTGCTCTTCCATAATTATATCGGAATCAACATGAACGCCGTTAACACCATTGACACCGTTGAGCCCATTGATTGGCACTGCCGTAGTATCATTACTATCATGAGTTTCCATTGACGTGTCCGGGGGTAGTGAGCCTGCTATAAAGTTGAAAATTCAAGTTGAAATTGTGAATATGTAGTCGGCGACGAACAAAAAAACAATACGTACCGGAATCTAGGTCGGCAATAACTTCACTTGCAGTCAACATATCTTTCGGAGTCTCATCCTGAGTCTCGTCGACAGGTTCTATAGGCAAAGGCTCATTGTGCGCGTCGCTGTCCTGGTCCTCATAGTGAACATCTATTTTCACCTCCGGAGTAATCTGGTTGGACACGGGGGTAGAAGGAGAAGCCGGCGGAGACCCAGCGACTTCGTTGCCCAGAGGTTGATGTTCGGCGTCGGCATCGATTAGCGAAGCTTGGTCACCACTGAGGTCGACATCGGAACTGATAACTGGCGCGTCGTTCATATCCTTGTGTGAAATTCACACGCTCTTTCGGTTTTGCGGGAAAAAAATTAGGGGGGTCAGATTTGGGGCTTTAATATATGCTTACTGCCTTATATATGAAAGAATTTGATCACGCGCCAAACCTGCGCACGGACCATCAGCGAGCTATTATCTCCTGTTTCCATTCGGATTCTTTGTGCCTTCTTCTCTTTCTCGTTACCTACCAATGTCAGCTCAGTGCTACTTTTCCTCTCCATCCTCGCTTTCAGAAACATCCGCAAATACTGGTCGTGGTTGATTTTCATTCCAAGCTAATGAAAAAAAAAAAATTCGGTAATCACCGCCACGTCAGTGATCATCAATCAAAAAACACGTGCCGATAACGATTTTGCGATCTCCCGGTTGGGCAATAGAGGATACGCCCGACGGAGTCTCATATCGTTGAGTAAAACTGTGAGATGCTTACCTGCTGTCCATTGAGGGTCCTCGTTAGCAGCTGTCGCATATCGAAGAAGTGCTTCTCGAGGCTGAGATAGAATTAGTAGTTAGCAGTCAATGGCGCTGGGCATTAAAAATGACGGTAGTTACTCACGTCTTCGTCCCGCGTTGTATCCCGGACCAGATTTTGCACAACATGTTGCGTGGCACTCGCTCCAACTCGCCCTCCTTTTCCAGGTCCTGTAACGGGCAATTCTGGCCTTCGGCTTTTCCTGGGATCCATCCTGTCCTTCTCCCTCTTTCGTTTGCCGCCTCGAACAATACCATCTCCGTCTCGAAACATTGGAAGCGCATGAGGAGTGAGGATAGCAGGAGCAGCGAGTGCATCTGACATGTCTTCGATTGTTACTTTCCTCGGTGGACCCTTGTTCAACAACAGTTTTGCGCCGTTCAACGATGTATGAGGCGAATACAGTACACATATCTGGCCGTTCGACAGGCCTGTCACAATCTATTGTAGCCAGTCAATCGAAAACGAACAGAGAGATCCATTAGCCCGACTGACCTGATTGATTTTAGAGTGCCAAAAGACCTTCACAGGTGTAGCCCCGACTTCCAAGGTCTTTGCAATCTCCAAATTGTCTTTACGCATGAACAATAGTCGTCCCGTACCACCTTTGACACTCGCACCTGCCCCTGTAACAACGTACTTGTCGTCCGGGCTAAAGATAGCGTTCGTATTGGGATAAAGCGTAGGCAACTCTGAGCGAGTGCCCAGAGGTTTCTTAAATGCCCTTAAATCCCAGACTAAAGATCGCCATCGTCAGAACAGCCAGCACTGAGTTTTTGAAAAACCGGAAACACGGACGCTTCACGGTATCATCGCCTCCCCTGGTCAGGACCGTCCTTCCATCGACTGAAAAGACTAATGACCCGGTTTCGGTCCCTTTCACATGCGCGTTTTCGATACTGAGGTTCGGCCTTACAAAGTTGGAGCTCGTATTCCACATGTGTAATGCACCATCCAAGCATACTAAACAATCAAGCGCAGTCAACCAGACAGTCCTGACAAGATCTGGTGCTCTAACTCACCTCCGCCAATCATTCCGCCGTCGGGTGAATAAGCGCACGAAAGAACCTTGGTCCTCGCACCTCGTTCCTTTGACTTGACCACGATAACGGTCTTTTGCTTTCGTTTATTCTCCACATCCCAAATTCTGCGTGAGGGCGCACAATTGAGGATATGATGACATTTCAATGAACCCAGAAATACATCTTACCGAATTGTGGAATCTGCGGAAGACGTGATGAATAATTGGGAGTTCTTGGGATGCCATGCACAGGTAGAGAGTTCCCCTACATGTCCACTAAGAAATGAGATTAAATTATGCAGGCAAACAAGAAGCGACCAAACAGAACGCACGCGGTATTTTTCATATCACGGATGTAAGGATCGCCCTTTATGAAAGTAGCTCTTAGCAGTCAGGTGAGGCTATCCAGTTCTCGAAAATGTATAGCAGGACGTACTGTTCTTCTCCATCTCTATCATACAGCTTAGCTTGTAGGGTTCCTGATATCACCAGAAACCTCTGGCCATCGTTCGAGTACTTGATATCATGAATCTGAACCGGATTGAACTTAAATATATGCTCAAGAGCATTATGCACCGCGACGTACATGATAACTTCCGGATGGCTCCCAGCTCTTGAAAGGCTTACACCTCGTATCCATACCACCGAAATCCCACAATTTACAATCATAATCATGGGAGCCGGAGACTATCCTAGCGCCGGAAGGGTCTAACGCTAGAGCTGATACCACTTTCGTATGGTCTTTGAGTATAAGTTCGTGTGTTGTTGGAAATTGAGGAACTTCATTGTCTACATCGTCGTTCTCCATGTCATCAGGATCATATTCTGGTTCTTCCTCGTTGTCATCTTTTGTTGAAGTTTGAGGGGCAGGTGGTGAAGGTCCGACATCGTTTTCGTCGTCACTTTTCCCGCCCTTGTCTTCTGCTGGCAAATGAGATGAGCCTGCTAGAGATGCCGTAACAGGTGCATGTACAGGTGCAGAAACCTAGGATACGATTAATCACAATAGAAGAAAAGACGACAAGACATGGTTGTACCTCGCTTCGTTTGTTTTTGTCGAATCTTGAGGGGTCGAGCTTCTTTTTCTGGTTCGATTTACCGAAGCTAGAGATTCCCATGGCAGCGAAGACATCCATATCAGCCATTTTGGATGAACAAAGAGAAAGCAATTGAGGCTGATACTGTACAGCTCGAAGTTTAGCGCTTGATTGCGTGGCCCTATGTATCCGCGTGACCTGAGATTAATGGGCGCCTAAAGCCAAGTCCTACTCAAAAGGGCTCACCATCCTTTGAACTTCAGTGTCCGTTCGGTCTACTATTTCACTATTCCCAGAATGCTGAAACGACAAAGAGTTCCTTCTCCTCCCCCGTCATCTTCATCCAATATTCCTCTCATATCCGATTCCACGCCTGTAGAAAATGCACGCAGCACAAAGCGGAGACGAACGCAGCCGCCCGTTCTCGATGGCCAGATGAGAGGCTGGGGCACACCACAGGACGTGTTGTACGAAGCTTCCGACCGCGAAGAAGACGATGGTGAAGAAGATCTCGTTGGTGACGACCCGTCGTATCCGGCTCTGGGTACATCAGGCAGCGCTAATCTAAACTCACCGTACACAGCAGCCAACGGATTCTTGCATGAACTACACACTCTACAACGTCATAGACTGTTATACTCCTTCAATACATCTCCGCAGTTGCCGAGCTCCAATCATCTTGTTTCCCACTCATATCCACAACAGGTCCATGCTCATAATCCTCATACTTACCCTCCTAGCAAAGGTCTATTTCCTCCAATCAGCCCTCCTACTTCAGGACACGCTCAGAGTCAGCAGGGTATACACGCTTTTCTACCATGTGCTTCATATCCTGGAAAGCAGCATGAGTTGACTTCGGTCAAAGGTCATTACGAAGAGAAGAACAGGTGATGGTCCCTCTTCCTTCACTGCATACATACAATTACTAACTTCTCAGATTATTGGGCTCGGTCGTTCTCTCCCGACGACGAGAATTGGAAGAAAGGCTTCAAAATAACCATGATAGTTGACTTATGACTTCAGTATGTTAAGATGTGCTCGTCAGTCGAAGTACTCTCAGTTTTCAACTTGCTAGCTGATTCTTTCTACACTCACCATCATCATGTCCTTGCGCACACCATTCCCATTGCATGCACACTCCACAATAACTTCAATCGGAGCTCGCATTGTATCGCACCGTACACAGTTATCCACACCCACCAGTTGAATTCATGTGGTAATCCGAAGACACATTTCACATTAACATAATTTATATCTCATTAGACGATACAGTACATTGTCCCATCGTAAATTCTACGAACTTGACGATAAGGACAGTCGGATCGGTTTGTCGAATGTTCGACTAAGCTCCTCGTTTAAAAGATCGTCGAGGGGTTTATTATCGCGCGAATATCGCCAAGATCCATCTGATTCAGTGTAGTCGTATCTTTTGGGTCCACTGCCGAGGCATAACGCGTCTACACAAAAGAAAAACAAAACTCGTAAAATGTTCTCACCTGAACGGTGAAGATAGCCATATCTGTTTATTCGGAGGTTGCTTATTGATAACATAAGTCCCTCTGTCGCCTAGTTTGAGGGTCAGCACTCCACTCTGGAATGTCTGTCAGAAAATATAAAAGGATATATGATGAGGAATCATACATGGTATTCGACCTCGAACGACGAATCACCATGATCCTCTATTAGTTCCTCTAAATTGTCAACCAGTGTATCCATAGCTTCATCTGAAAGCTTATGATATTTCTCCATGGACAATGAACTGAATGTGGCCAACGCAATAGGACTTAGGGTAAGGATTTGTCTGCATTGAAGAAGTACACCCGCAAACCTGACATTCACTTGGGGAGGTGGAGTCGACATATACCGAGAAAGCAGCGGCCTCATGTGAGGTGAACCATGGTTGTATGACCTCGAGATTTTGAACGAATTGAAGACCGGAACAAGCAAACGGCGCGGAAGCACACGACAGACGGAGTAGAGCATTAGAGTGCCTTACATAATTCAGCTGACTCGCAGAACAGAGCAGAACAACGCCCAAGTATCACAGTGTGACGTTCTATTCTACATCGTACATTCAAAACAAGTAATAATTGACAGCAAAACATAAAACAGGAGGGAATTCTCAACAAATCCCTTGCTCAAATCAGTTTTCCATCCCTTTTTGCTTGTGCGACCTGATTCAATCTCTGATTTCTCAGACCTGCACCTGCTGCAGCGGTCCCGGAGGCCTGTGACTTCCTACTAGTACCGCCAGTGGGAGCAGCGCCGCCATATGGAGGTAACGAGGATGAAGACAAGGCAATTCGAGTGTCGTCCGAGGCGAAACCAGGGATTCGAATGTTGTGGTTACGTTCTGGAGGAGTCAACTGAGTAAACGATGGAGGTGAACACAAATTTAGTCTTTCCCCACCTAGATGCAACTGCAAGTCTTTGACTTCGAGAGTATCACCACCGCGATGTTTTGCCAGTCGACAAGAGAAATTCGTGACTGAATCAATAAACTCATCGGCAATAGAGAGTAAAAGCTGTTGGAGAGCCCCGCCAAAAAAAAGGTCAGCTTGAGGAGGAGGCAATTTGAAAGAATGAGACTCACGTCCTCGACGTCGGGCTCAACCTTTACGTTCGGATCGATGCTCGCCACTAAATCCTGTATTGTTCGTCTCATATTTTGATCAGCAGGCGTGTTCTTCCTTCGTCCTGCCGAGCCACTAATACCGGTGCGTGTGTCGTCGAGAGTGAGAAGCGTGGATGCATCCCCAGGTCGGGCGACTTGTGAAGGGGCACCTTGGAATACACGATTGCCAGTTCAACACCGTAGCATTGATAAGTAGGGATGAATGGTTACTAACCAACAACCCTTCCAGATGATAGTCCACCCGTCAGTGTTGGCCTGGCTTGAGTCCATTGTACTGCTCCGGCTGTGGGTGTCATTGGTGTCAATGTGGCGGATATAGGATATGTTGAGTCGTTTCCGTTGGCGGAGGTAGATGCCTGGAGACTGGCGAGAGTTGGAAGTGCTTCCGAGGGCACCTTGAACCCTGGATGAGGTGTAGATGATTGCGAAGGGGGTGCAGATAATGGGGCTGGTGTTGAAGGCTGGAACATCGGTGAACATTGAACAAAGGTATGATGAAGGTGAAAGGACGGCGCTTCACAGCCATTCCCAACACAGTATAAAGAGCTCGACTCACCTTGCTTGCTCCATTAGCCGATGCATTTGGCTTGTGCTTGTCCGCAAAAACTTTCAACTGCTCCACGGTCTGTCAGCCCATGTGAACCAATGCCATCAAATATAATCCGAGAGAAAATTGTTTCCTCGTTTCATCACATATCGATGGATGGAGAGGAAGGGAACCAGGAAATACCTGTAAGATTTGTGTCTGGGTCAGCTTGCCTTGCTTCACTAGTGTCTCCATGTTCGATAATAGAAGATGCGATATCCGTTCATTGGAGACAATTTCTCCGGTATGTGATTTAAGCAAGTTTCCTAGAGCGCCAACAATGTCGTGTGGTTGTCGTGCAATGGTTGGCTGAGGTTGGGCGGGTGCTGTGGGGCTGCTGCTGGCACCCGGCGTAGCACTCTGAACCGGTTGTGGGGATACATTGTCCATCGAGAGTGAGAAGGCAGCAGGAAAGACTTGATAACACGGACGATATGGAGATGGGGGAGGATAACAAAGTTTTGAAGCTTACGAAATGAATTGAACTTTAATGATTGCATTTCAAGCACATTTATTCCGACAATCTTTTCGTGTTCCTCTCATACGGGATTTCGAAATCATGATACAGGTTTTGTAAATAATCTAGAAGCCCCATCGCCTATGCCTTCACGGTCCCTTCCCTTTCCACCCAGTCCAGCCACGAACCCTTGTAATTAAGAACGCTATCCCGTATTTAGCAAGGGGGACTCCCATATAATAAACCAGTAGGATGCTCACTTGATATATCCATTCCTCTTTGCAATATCGCTCGCTGACGAACTTCTCATTCCACTCCGGCAGTAGAAAGTGACTTCCTGATCTTTTCCGGGCTTCTCAAAACCGAACTTTTCCCGGAATGTCGCCGGGGACGCGTTCAGCGATTCCGGAAGGATTGTAAGAGGAATGTTGACTGCAGAAGGAATCATGCCTTGCATAACTTCGTCAGGCTCACGAACATCGATGAGCCAAGAGTTCTAACCAACTTGGTCAGCATTACACTACTTTTGATTGAATGTGAATAGGATACCTACTGGTGCTGGACTCTCTGTTTTAGGCTTCAGGTCTTCGTACTTGATCACCTTCGCGTCCCAGTCTCGTTGAGGGTTGAATTCCTTCTCCTTCCGTACTGGCCTCGGATTTGGTTTTATCTCTGTAGAATTAAGACGGACGAAATGTGTGCGCTGTATATTGATTTGTAACCTGGGCGTAACAAGACGAACACTGTTCGCAGATGCCCCTCTACCGATAGCTCGCATACTGGAGGTTCGTGATATGAACATGGTGGATGGGAAGAAGGAGTAACATGGCTGTTATATCAGCCATAAATGCTTGAACGATGGCGGCATCTTTGCATCACTCATTTCACACGGCCGTCCGACCCGAGGAACACTTTTGAGTTCCCGCTGCACTTTCCTTTCCCTGTCATCCTCAGTTCAACCTATGAACGTCTCAATCCTCGGTTCGACCTCTCGTGGTCATCCTCGCCAAAGCCTTCTCAGGCCCTTATTTCGTCACTACGTAGCGTAGTTCTACCTCCAACACAAGAACGAGCGCACATTGTCATTCTTCGAGGACATAGGAACTTTGTGAATGTGATATATTCCTTGCGTTAACGGAGTGATCTTCGACAGAACGCTCAACGGTTCATCGTGTTCGACTACTCATCGCAGAAAATATGCGCCAGCGATTTTGTCGCAATGTCGCTCTTCGAAATCACCCCAAATATTTTGGAGCATTTCTTGTTCGTTCACTAATCATATTCTGGTTCCCGGTTTTGCGTTCAGTGTCCTGGCGTACGCTGTCTTGGAAATTGCGCGTGGATTTGAATGCGCGGTTTTATCCGTTTTCCATATGTATACCGGGTTTATTCAGGATCGGTCTTGCAGATTGCTTGCCCATCTGAGAGCTGCTACATCCTCAACAAATGTTGGACCTCTCATAAATTCCAGATGGAGATGAGTGCTTAAACGAAGGAATTTCATTGGACAGGCTTTCTAGGGACATTCGAAGGTCGGACAGTTGACCATGACATATCCTTCTCCCTTGCTTCTCCGCCTAATTTTAGTTAGTCAGTAGATTGTGGCGGTCCAATTCAAGCCGGCAGCAGGTTCTATAAATCTGCAATCTTCCTCTGTTGAAATATTTCTCGAAATTTCACCTTCGAAAAATATAGTTTCAACCATGACCGCGATGATGAAGAATTATCTTCACTTCACTGCCGGAGACACGTTACTCTTCCAGACGTGGCATCCGAATTCATCCGGAGCCATAGCAGGTGCATGCATTGGTCTCGTACTTGTCGGTCTCCTCGAACGTTGGCTATCTGCTACTCGTGCTGGTTTGGAATCTTACTGGCACCAGAGGTGACACTTAATATTTCATTGCCTGTCCGTACTATTATTGATGCTCTTCAAGGACTGTTGCGCTGACCTCGCAGGATGCTTTGGAAGAGAAATGCTGCGAAGATGATACTGCGAGTGAGAAGCCTGGATTTGCTGCTGGTCGGAAGATAGCACGCAGTGTTCCCCCGTTCATCGCTGTTCATGATGTTTCGAGGGGCACTATCTATGCAGTTCAAGCGTTGCTGGGATACATTCTCATGTTGGCTGCCATGTGAGAATCTACACGTCGTTATCTGTGCCCGCTTCATGTGTTCTGATATTCTTGTTTCCAGGACCTTTGAAGCAGCGTATGTGATATCGATCATATTGGGCTTGGGAATTGGGGAGATTCTGTTCGGCAGGATGAACCGTCGCAACGCATTGCATTAAAGCTTATATCACCCCCTACTGTCTACAGTGTGTACTTAGCAAAACAAAAAACCATAATGTCATTGCACTAAGTACTCGTTCAGTCAGGGTCTGTGATGTCTGCCGTGCTACAAAGGGGCAATCATCAAACAAGCGCCCCGATTATCGTGATTTCCATATCGAGAACCAAAGAATTTTTTATCCACTTGCCAAATTTAGGCTTGTGACTTCCTTATAAGAGAGCTACCGTTGAATATAGCCCCCAGGCTTCGAATATCTCAAGCATTATGCGCTTCTTCACTGCCTTGGTGCTCACTGGACTCTTCGCTGCCGTCAATGCGCACTTTCAGCTTCAGTTTCCTCCTCCTCGAGGTGTCTTTGTAGAGGACCAGGAACCGGACTTTTGTGGTATGAATTCACCTTGATTCAAACACAGAAATGAATGCTAATTATTGGTATATTATAGATGGGTACGATAGTGTAGCATCAAACAGGACTTCCTTCCCATTGACTGGCGGAATCATTTCACTCAACTCTGAGCACCCGCAGTGGACAGGTAGAAGTCAATAACTAGGACGCGTCAAAACCCGTCTGATATATGTCTTTTGAAGCTGCTGTGTTCATCACAAATGCATCGAACCCCACGTCGTTCGACAATTTTACACAGATCACTTCTTTCTTCCAGGAGACCATAGAGGGATCGTTCTGCATGTCATTCGACTTATCGCAGACCAATGCTACGGGTTTGACGAACGGTGAAAATGTCACCATCCAGGTAAGGAATTTGTGCCCTTTGAAAGTTGATAATATCTCATCGTCCTCATTCTGGATAGATTCTATACGACGGAGGAGATGGGAACTTGTTCCAGGCAAGTTTAATGGGTGTTTTTTACGAGACCAAAGACTGACTGACAGATATCACAGTGCGCTGATCTTACACTAGATACTTCTGCAAACGTGTCCAGCCAGTCTTGCACCAATGCAACATCGTCGTCATCAGGAGCACTGGTAGGCGTATCTGTGCCCGCGACTGGATCTGCGTTAGGATTAGCTGCTGGATTAGCGGGTCTTGCATTTGCATTTTGGTGAACACGGCCATTTTGTACTCATGCATCGTGTACTCGTACGCTCAAAATCAACGATAATATCACGTACTCTTCTTCATCCTTTAACGTCGGCTTGAGCCTTCAGCCCAGTTCTAATAGTATAGTGGTGTGCGGTCTCCCCACATTCACGGAAATAGGCTTCATACTCAAGATTGATATTGAGTACTACGGAATCGTGCTTCGCCCCGTGATCGTTCCTACAACTAATCATTGACCACACTGCCAACGAATAGCAATCGGAACGGCAGCTTGTGTCGACACTGATAAACATCAAATTTCAATTTGAATAAAGGCAGCGCAGGCGTGTTCTTGATGCTGCAAGATCGCAGCTAGGCTAAGAGCTGTTAAGAGAAGGAAATGAGTAGTAAAGTGAGTACATATGTCAGTATCAGCTGAGAGAGCTGAAGTGAATATGCGAGTCGCAGTTTCAGCAGACGGGAAGACAAAATGGACGTTTTGAAGCATTGTTTGAACCCGGTTTGAACATTGACATGTATGTACTGGCCAAGCTCAAAAGGCTGTCCAAAGTTCTGCAATCGGCATTACGGCTACATACTTATATTCCAGTCATAAACGCTATATAAGCAAGCCGCGCACAAAAGGAGTGTTTGTGTCCCTTCTATTACTCAGAGTCCTTATAAATCAACCGAATATCCAGTGCCAATACATAGCACCTTGTCATGTTCTTCAAACTTCGTCGGAAGGAGTCACCTTGGGAAGTGGCGGAGAGGAAACTAGTGGATCCTGTCTTGATGTACGAAGAGGAAGGTGTGTAAGTAGGCGTCATATTCTCCCTTCCGGACTCGAATCGGACCTTTTGCTAGAACTGGACCTTGACGTAGTGAACCCAACTGACATCTGCGGAACCTACGTCTTCGACGTGAAGAAACACGATCAGAGCGAGGCAGATCTTCGGAACGCTGTAGTTATCGCGCGACAACAGCTGTTGCAAGAAATAGCAACGAAGGGTCTTAATGTCCTATTAACTGAAAGGTGGCGATTATCCGACCCGACTTTTGAGTGTCGTCACACTGAATATCATCGAGTAGCTGGAATTTGACCGTTTATCGTCAAGGAAAACGGCGTCGGATTGAAGTGCGATATTCTGGTCGTCGTGAGTCCGTGTCCTCAAGGTTCCTTGAGGGCCGGGTCCTTATCTATTATCACGCCCCCTGATAGCTGCCCATGCCTGCGGCAAATTACCACTGATACACCCTCCGCCTTTCATGGAACTCTTGAGAGATTGACTGTGTTCGTGACATCAGACGGGGATCTGGAAGAATCACTAATGCTTACTTTACTTGTAAATTATCGATGTTGCATTTATCCTTACTTTGACTTCGGGAAAAACGGGGCAAAGATAGTGAATAACATTTGAAACGTTATAAGTACGGTGAGTCCAGATATATCTTCCATTCAATATACAAGCGTTCAAGTCAGGTCTAAGCCATCTCGATCTTGCTTGTAGGCCTCATAGCATAACCAGTCCACGACTAAAGAGCGCAATTAGTACAATATAAGCAACGAATATAATATCAGTATACCTCATCATACAGGCTGAGTTTCGGGGCACCCAGCAGCTTCAAGCCAAGCCAAACAACTCCAGCTGTCATTCCGCTACCACATGTAGTTACAGCAGTCGCTTCACCCTTGATGATGCGTTCAACTTGCGCAGCTCCAACAGCGTTGTCAAGCTCTGTGCGGATTTCGTAAGCCTCTCGAAAAACCGTGTAGGTTTTTCCTTGTGATCCTTGTTCAGTCTTGAGGAACAAATTGAAAGGGAGGGAAAAAGAATTGGGAATATGGCCTGAGGAAAGACCTGGACGGGGTTCTGGATCTTTTCCTGTGAATCTGGGATTCATAAGAAGGGGGAGAAACGCAGCGAACCAAATCATACACCTACCGCCCAGCGGAGCGCGCATCAATGACCAGCTCGGCTTCGAGAGAGCTAGACGGATCCAACGCAGAGTTAGCTGTCATTTGCTCATAACCTTCGTACTCATTGTCAGGGTAGGTGCGTCATGACATAAGGTGTCAACCTACTACGTATAGCATTCTGATCAAGTTGAGGGAGAGGATATTGAGACTTCGAAGGCGGCGAGCTTGGAGGATTCGTGTCAATTGGCAAAGATTTTGCATCCCAGAGAGGAAGTCCCCCGTTCAAGATGCTGGAATTAGAGTGACCGAGATTTCTGAACATGAACAATGCTCGTGGAGAGGAGAAGACGCCATGAGTATCATATCTACGAGGGATTGAATCTTGTGCGCAAATCGAAGCAAGCAGACAGATGAAACCTACAACACTACGTGTGTAGAGGGCTGGATACCGAATTTTTCTATCACACAGTCAACAATCCGCATAACATGATGCACGGAAGTTATAAGTACCACAAGCATCTGCGAATTGGACAGCTGAAGGCATCATATGCTTCAAACCCAACTCATGAGAACTCGCAACCTTTGAACATGACTTAGCGCTGTATACGTATAAGCTGACATCAAATGAGTACCTTATCAAGGTCAAGAAATTGCGCGCCTGGTAATCTTCTCTTTTGGAATTCATCGTAGGATTTACGAGGGGAGTTGGGCATGAACCAAGTAGTGTCCAGAATTGCCACATGTTGGTTTTCCTTCAAGTTCTGGTGCAGTTGAGCGGGACTTATTATCAAAGGAGCCTCGAAGCTTGCGTATCGTGCAGCCATCAAGGGCCGCAGCAAAGTCGGTCGCAGAGAACGTAGCAGCGAGGCCATTTATAAAATCGTTAATCGGTTGAGATGAGCGCAAGTTGGATTCACGCCATTTTGGCTCAGCACTGATCCGAGGAAGCGAATATAGAGTTTCGGCCCGTCCAAGCCGAGGGCCAGTTTTAGGATTAGGTCAATCATACATGGACTTCAATTTGAACGTCAGTACCTCCAATGCCTTCGGACCAAAGTACCTGGATTATATCTGCACCACTTAATGGCGACTCTGAAGGCATTGTTCAGGAACTCACAACGAAACTGGCCCAACAGTCCAAGTCAATATCTGCTAATTCCATCGCCGAACTTGGTATTCCTTCCTTCAAGGTCAGAGTGCTCGATATCATGGAAGAACTCCTCAATAATGGCAGGATAGACAGGGACTTTAGACTCACTCATAGCGTTATCAGAAGACCTGCCAAAGCAGGATACATTCTTCACGAATACCGTCGCAAAGGTCGTCGATACTCTGCGCAATTTGCTCAACAACGATCCATCCAAATTATCCCAGCACATCCTAGTGAATGAAAGCAGCATCGAGAGCTATCTTCTTGACCAATGGAGATGGAATGAGAGCCGATACGGCGTGCAGAAAGGTTTGAGGGATATGGTAGACACCTTGAACAAAGTGAGTTCACACCTAATGCCATAATCTCGCTACAATCCACGCACACTCTGCAGGAAATGACTTCAATAGATAACGCAATGAGGGCCAAGCTCACGAACTACAATCTCGTCAAAGGATCGCTTGTCCAGATGCAACGCAAGAAGACGTATGAACATTTTCTTTCTATTCATGCTATGTATGAACATTTCTACTCTAGTGGGAACCTATCTGTGCGATCGCTTGCGGACGTCGTTTCGAAAGAGAATTTTATACAAGACTCAGAATACCTCGAAACGCTACTTGCTGCAGTGCCAAAGTTTGTACTTCGGTTCATGGCGATAATGATCTTAAGTTCACGATTTTCAGAAATCTCGTTAAGGACTGGCATGCGAAATATGAACGTCTCGCAAACATGGTCGTACCCAGATCATCAAAGTATTCAGTTCTCACATCTTTCTATGGGCGCTAGCTGACATTCCTTGTAGCGTTGTCGCCTCAGATGATGAATACACCCTCTTTAGCGTCGTCATTTTTCGACGTGTTCATGATGAATTCATTCAGCAGTGCCGGGAGAATAAGTGTGTATACCAGCACAATTGTTTCTTTCTTCATCTCAACACTGGGGCAGGTTTACCATTCGCGATTTCATTTTTTCTGAGGAAGAAATTGCTAAGCAACGGCAGGAGTTGGACACGGCTGATGTTACTGAACGAGAGCTTTGGGTAATGCTTCCGTGCACTTGTGAATACTCGCAGACTGACTTCTTTTAGACAGAGTTACTACATCTATCTCGCACAAATTTTTCGGAATCGTTCCAAATTCTAGTTCATCTCAAGGTCATCAGATTGTTCGTCGAAAGCGTGCTTCGCTATGGTTTACCTGCGAACTATATCGGGATTGTTATTCAGGTATAAACACAGCGTTCCCTTTCGCCCCGTGTTCATTAACGACTTCCAGCCTGATCCTAAATCTGCTAAGAAGATATTCAGCATCTTGCAATCACATTTTTCTTACCTTGGTTCGGGCTCACGCTCCAGAGGTACCAAATTGCAAGGAGGTGATACAGAGGAGTTTGTTGGGGAATATCAGACTCTCATGGAACAAGAGTTCTACGACTTCGTCCTGTATGAAGTGCCATGGGTTACTCAGTAATGTTAGAAACGTCGAACTCCTCCCTCACGGACTACTACTCATGTACGATGTAAACGTCATTCTATTAAGAGACTATATAACGATACTACGTTTCCAATGAATGGAACACCAGATTGTACATGATAGACAAAGAGAGTAATGAGAATTTGAACACAGTGATATCGCATCCAAACCTGATACAAGGATGAAAACTAGTCTTTTGGATCTTACAAAACGGATAGGCGGGCAATTCTGTGAAAAATTCTTTGTGTGGAAAAGGAGATAGAAGGGAAGGGCCTATGATAGTGCGTGTCTCGTATTTTTGCAAGAATTCTGTTTGCTGTTCGAACCAAGAACGAAATCTGAACAAATGAGGATAGCTCAGAGACCAAGGTTGTGCATGACGCGGGTGACACCGTCGCTAGCCGCGTCTTCGTTATCGAACTCAATGGTCCTCGAGCCCCTCTGCGCTGAAGTACCAATCACGGCTGGTCGTCCACCGTATACGCTGGGGAACGAGGGCGCCGTAGCAGAAATCGGACTTGAGTTGCCTCCAGTTTCGTTGCCGGAATTGCTAGGGGATTCTGGAGGCGGAAGGCCTGACGTTTCGGTGATGCGTGAAAGCGAGTACGTCAGATCCAACGACTGGGCGCGATTTGTGAGAGAACGAGGTTTTGAAATTTGCTCCTTTATTTTGGCTTCAAGAAGAGAATCAGAGCCACGCTTGAGCGCATCCTCAGTGTGCCTGGCGCTGCTTGGGATACCAGTGCCCTGTGTGAAGTTGTGGTCAACAGAAAACATTGGAATCAGACGATATCATAACGCACGATCGGAGGCATTGGTGTCCAATAATCCTGGGACGAATTGGCCATGTAAGAAACTTGACTATCGTCCTGCTCTTCGAAATTGTATATATAGGCTGGAGCATTGAACAACGCCTTCACGTCCGGTGAAGAGCTAGCCAGACGAAGGCGATGGTCAGGATCATGCACGGGTCGCCCGAAATCAGCGGATTCTGCAAGAACAAGACTTTCAGAGAACATCCCGTTGATTGACCCGAAAGACACACCATGATGTGTTTTCGCTGTAGATAGTAGCTTGCTGTCGAAATGAGGAAAAGCGTCGGCAAAGGAATCACCTCGCTTGTGCGTATGCGAGGTAGGTGAAGGATAGACACGAATGTTGTGATTGTGTAGGAACTGCTCCAACATCTCTCTGGCGGTGATGAGGAAGTCGGTGTTACTTCGCTGACATCGGAATTTGAACGAGTAATCCCCGAGAGCTTCAGAGGCAGCTGTACCGTTTATTGTTGAGATATTGACGTTCGGGGTTATAGATACCTGAAGTTCCCGTTTGACACGTTCAACGAGGCTACCAAATTCAGCAGAATTGACCACTCTCGGGAGATCACTGCTACGAGGAACTGCCATATCAGCCTCGAAAGGAACATGGTCCTGAGGACCTATTGTGTCAGTGATTACGATTTTTTTTGGAAAGGGCATCTTACCAGAAGCATGGCTGCCGCAATTTGAACTTGGCTCTCTGGGCCAAAGATGGTGACCACGTCAGAGGCTGTTTCTTTGTCAGGGAACCGCACGTGAGAATTTGTCTTCGTCTCGATATCGTGAATGAAGATGGCCTTTTCACCCAACAGAGTACGATGATATCGACGAGGGATGGACAACGTTTCATTGACAAAGTCTTTATCCTGGTCAAAGATTGAGAATGCCGGTCAAAATAATGCGGGGGCTGTGTGACAAACCTTGGGATTGACCAATTCCATGACAGACTGCTTCAAATTGTCGAGATTGAGCGCGTTCTTGGCTGGCGTCCTTGCAATGACATTATCGTCATTATCGTTGTAACCACCCAAAGCAGCGAATTCCTCAGCGTTCGAGAACTTGACATAAACCCCGTATTTTTTCATGATTCGCTGGATGTTCCGACCACCAACACCAATGATGCGCTTGTGATACGCTTCCGGAACATGGAACGAGATCTCCGCGGGCAGCTCTTCCTGCAACAGCGACAGACCCTGGAGAACGACACTATCGGGCCCGGACACATCAATGAGAAAATTGTGATCATTGAAGGTTTCGAACTTGATCTTCACGTTTGTTGTTTGCATGATTTTATTTATTTTGCCATTCTTCTTGCCACTGATGAATTCGCGGTGTTCGTTCGAAAGCTCAATCTGAAATCGTATTTCGTGGTGGAAGGCCTAAAGAGTCGTTGATATCGAGAAGAACATATGTGATACGTGCAATGACTGGGTTTACCTTGATGATGTCCAACTCCATGATCATGCCAACAGCCGCACGAACTTCATGCTCGAGGCCGTGAAGCTCGAAGCACATGCTCTTGAAAACGACTTCTGCACCAGTCGTAAGTGAGATCTGTTTGATGAGATTTGTGACTTGAGAAGGATTAAGGGTGGGAGGAGGCAATAAAGCGTTGAATTGTATGGGCAGAAGCCAGAAAGAACCGACATAAAATTGGCAAGCCTGTGGAATCATAGATGAGCAGATATGCTTCTCCAAACTAAATTTGACCTACGAGCTGCATTATCGAACGGATGGTACGTTGAATGTTCACACGATGGTCACCGAAAACCGAGATCAAACTGGTCGAACTTCCAAGAGGAGGGAACTGAATGAAGGTGGCATTGTCGTGCATCATGCTCTTCAGGTCCTCTGTTCTATCAGTGACCATCCAATCCAGCTTCCGCGGCAGGATAGCAGTATCTCGAGAAATAATGGACTTGGCCTGAGATTCAGTTTAGACAGAATACATTAGATAGCGAAACAACATATTTTACCTTGGTTGCAGACATCTGATAAAGCATATCTCGAGCTCGCTGAACACCAAAGAATTCTCCAGTGATCCAAATGGTGCCATTGCTTTTACTCAAATTATCGGTGAGACTAGGAGGGACTGAAAGCTCTGGACCTAGATGTCCTTGAAGAGGCGAAGGAAGGTAGATATTTGTGGCCGTTTCTTCCTGGATAGACTGCAGAACGCTCCGCTTTCGACCAGCTACGATTGTGTGTAATTTCTTATCGATTTCGCACATCTCTGAGTGCAAACCGCTCTTGGAAGAATTTAAGACTGTGAATGACAGCAAGATTCGTGACTTACCAGCTCATCCAGCATAACCAGCAGCCGAACTCTGGCCATGTCTACAGCATCCCCAGCTCCAGTGATAACGAGCTCACAGATTCGCTCTGTTTCCAGACCCGACCACCCAGCGCTGCTACTAATGCCATCCGGAGGAGTCCTATTGGAAAGCGAATGTGGACTATTTACAACAGCAATATGGGCGAGAGTCTGGGAGGCGATGTCATCCAAACGACGCCGGACGTCTGGCTTCAGGGCAGGCTTCGAAGAAGGAGAGTCAAGTATTTCCGAACGTGTGACTCTGATAGCTGCACGATGCTGGGGATACGTCAGCAACCAACAAAGTAGAAAGAAATTAAACACATTACTTACCTGTATAGGACACTCTTTGAGAATCATACCCCGAGTCTGAAGAACATGCTGGTAGGCGCCTGTTACTGTAAAATTCCACCCGCGACCACCGACTTCCAAGTATGAGACGTGACAACCGTGTAATGTCATAGCCAACATGGACAGTTTCGCGATCTGCTCAGCGGATTCTGGACTGGACACATCCTCGGCGAGCTGGTTGTTGCTGAATGACTTGTGGCTAGGAAAAGGAGTGTCGCTAGTGTTCTGGGGTCCAGCAAAGTCTAACGAAGAAGAGGAAGAAGGAATGTGTCGCGACCTGCGTGGATAGGTGAAAGATGTTGTGTAGACTTCCATGAGAAATAGGAAAGGGACCAGTGGATGTTGATGGAAAATGTACAGTTAAGAATGGATGCGATGAGGGTATGTGGTGGTAATATAAGTGAGAAGGGGGGTATTGACACAAAGCAATGGTATCAATGTCGTGGCTGTCGAAAATTTTCCAGAAAGAAGGCAAAGGAGAAAGAACAACCAGTCAAGATAAAAACTGACGTTAGAGTATAAGACGAAGACTTGGACACTTTGGAAGACGCCGCAGTGACTCCAGGCGGGCTTTGAAAATTTCGGCCCAACTTAGTGGCGATTCATTATTGTTTCTAATTTTTGTTTTTTAAGTATACCAAAATACATATCGTGCTCTAGAGTGCATGAAATCCTTCGATAGGTTGCCATTCATCCTCCTCGCTACTATAATCGAACAATCTGTTGAAGCATCTGGAACCCGGGGTGGAAAAATGTTGATAAGGTGAAGTGGCGGATAATCTCGACCCACAACGATAACAAAAATGCTGCTTGCATTTGGAGCACACCATCTATAATAAAAAGTCTATCGTAAGAAGAGCGTTTATGCATCTGATCACGCACATGATTGCACCCAAGAGACTTCTCAATGTGGACGTTACAACCTGGGCAGGGTGTCGATGAGTTCGCTAGCCATTGTTTAAACGCCTGTTCTTCCTGATATGCAACGACCATTTTGGCAACGATCGAGCGACCGAAGCGATTTTCAATGAGTTTTCTTCCTGGAGACTCCTCTGGCAATGCGAGGTAATCTAAAACAAGGGTCTCGTAGGCAGATATTGGGCAAGCAGCCACGGGGCCATGCCTAGAAGAATTTCATTGACGGGTCACATAGGTAAAAAAACAACACACCATGTCCGCTTGCAAAATGAACAGAAGGAATAGGAACAGGATGTACAGGTCCGTAACCTGTGCCAACCCGATTCCTCACTATCAGTTATATGAGGCTTGGGAACCGGTTTTTGACAGAGAACCATTGGACAGATACTGATAGACGGGTCTGCCCGACATCAATGAGCCCTACAACATAATTATAACGCCAACGATCAAGATACCTTGTTCCATCATGGATTTTTCTCTCAACCACCGCCATCGAGCGACCGCTTCTTCTGACACAGCTCGAGCGACCTCTTCCTCATCTGCTTGGCGACCTTCTTTGACACATTGGGGATCAGGACACCCCACTCTCAATACATCTCCCTCGGTAATACACAAACCCCAAAAATCTTGCAAACAACAGCGACAAAAGATATGCTTGCATGATAATTGTAAGCATTTAGAGCCTTTGAGAGAAGTTAAACAAATAGAGCAGGAATACGAGTTTTGATTGAATTCGCGAGATCTTGTTGATGTTTCGAATGAGGTCAGCAAAGGTGCTAGTAACTGCGGGGTATTGTGTTGTATTCTGTAAGGCGCACGTAAGTATACTTATGTATCAAGGAAATGGTACTCACAGGAGTGACTGACGATCTTTAACCATTCCAAGCTCATGAAGAAATGCGCCGCTTCGTATGAACTCAACCACATCGCATAAAACCCCTTCGCCTGCTCGCGTGTTCCACATCTCGACTATGAGGTCTCGAAGTCGTGAGGTATCAAGGATCCAAGCATGAGAGGCACGAATCGATAATAGTTTTGGAGGTGCTCGTAGAGGATATGTTTCTGGAAGCACAACACGCACCAGCAGCGGAGGCAACAGCGACAGCGTTAAGGAGATCACGTGTGACGTTGGATGTCCAATACGAGCAGCATCTTTAACGAGCACTTGCTTCAAATCCCCGAGTTCGACAGGTATTTCAAACTCGATTGAGCCTTCAGAGATGTCGTTAGATATAAAGTCCGGATAGATAGACTGTGAAATCAATGAGAAAAATGCGTTCTGGAAAAAACTAGATGCAGACCTCCAAAACTTCAAGTTCCTCTCTTCTGAGGTCAAGACAGTCGCAGAATGAATTACAACCCTCTATATTTGACATCAGTAAGGAAAAGAATAGAAAGCGGAATGCTTTGTCTTTGTAAAACACATCGATGTCATGTTTTGAGAAGTGCCGAATTGAAATGCCGGCTGACCAGTGCATCTCTGCGCGGCAATTTTTTCAGGGAGGGAAATGAACCAAGTTCTCTCTTCATCCCAAAGTTTTGTCCGAGCTCTTAAAGCCAGCTCAGATCCACCTAATATCGGGGGTCCCTCAAAAATCGAAATTTCTCGAGCAGCATGGGACCAGCAATCGTTTCACGCGCCTAGGAAAGCTGAAGTGATTGTTGAGCTTATCCTCAACCGTTTTGTGAAGAGCCATGAATTGTGAGGATTCATATCCTCATACAGTGCCTGCTCACACCTCTCTGTAGACAGTCAGTCACGGATATAGCGAGTTGGCAACTTCTTTCAGACATCATAACACCTCCCCGTTCAACAACAACCCATTCATGGTTGGCGCCGCTGGTTTCTCGTGTACCATTTACTCGGGTCGTTATCCAATTCTTTGAATCAGTCCAAAATGCTACTTTCAGCGATCAATGTCGGGATACGCGTATCGCTCACGATTGCATCACGATTTTGTGGCCATATTGCATCTCCAAAGCCAATACTGACTTGTTGCTGGAATGTTTTGGGGCCTGTCTGCGTTTGTGCACGAAGCGTCAACCACCGGACGAGTATATCAATGATCTCGTCAAGACTGTCGCGGGCTCTTTCCATCGGTCCTTGTCTACTTCAACAGCGAAAAAAAAGGTTCTTCTCTTTCAAAATGGCATTTTTATTGGTATCCTGAAGCAGTCGTGTCACAGACGTTTTCATCATTCATCCAACTCTATATGAACGACTGGCTATCCAGTCTGTATAACCTTTCATCGTCTCCAGATCATTCAACCCTCTTTGAATGTCTTTACACCTCTGGCATCGATTGTTTGTTCAACCTCGATGTCCTGCGAGACAGTAAAACCGAGGACACGTTATTCATTGCTTTTAATGACATCGTCCCGGAAATAATCATGCCTAGTCTACCCAGAATCTTCTCGTCCTACATCCAAGCTTTTAAAAGAAATCGCAATGCTATTTTCGGGCAGGGGTCAAGCCAAAAAGTTGATGCTTTGGAAGAATTTCGTGAGACTTGTTTGCGCTTCTTCACCTTATCCCAGCAAATCTTCAACAAAGCAACGGACAAGGACCAGAGTTGGACAATCAAGGCCCTTCTTCTGGATGTGATAAATCAAGAGATGCTATTTACTGGAGGGCATCTCGAAACGGAAAAGCTCTTCAATGACATGGTCAACTCAATTTTCATGGAGTTGGCAGCGGACAGCCAAGGTAAATAGAGCAAGTGCAAAGTTGTTGACGATACGCTAATAAGTTCAAAGATTCAATTGAGCCGATGGTACGTTGCTTGACCTCATTGACCCGAATCGATTACCGGTTGGTTGAGGGCGTACTCCCAAACATTCTCTCCCGACTTCTGATGGTAAGGCAGAGCTTATGGCAGCATAATGGAAACTGAACTCTTCCGAGCAGGTTCCAGGTACTGTTGAGCCCGCTTTGGAGTTACTGGATATCATTCTACAATATCACGTAAAAACACGCAGTGTCCCTCTCTATATCGACACTCTGATGTCTATCAGTTTCCGAGAAACTGTATGCGGTCATGATTGCCAAAAGGTCTATGAACGAACATGCCACAGCGCCGGTCTTCATCCAAGCCATTTGGATCGTCTGGGAAAATGCGTCTACGAATTCTTGCCCTTGAATCAAACAATTACTGCGGCACGCAACGTAACCAAGCGTATGGAAAACCTCTGGGGAGAGTATCATTCTTGGTCGCGGTCTCTGGATGAGGACAGCCCTCGTAAAAGGAGAAAGGTCGACAACGGTGGCAGTGGGAATGGCGCAGCAAGTGGAATAACTCTCAGGTTCTCGACCGCTGCTACCTTTGCTTCTGTGGTGCTTTCTTCACTTTCGGCCGATTCGGTCCCCAAGGAATCTCAACAGGAGCTAGAAACACTGCTGAATGATTTCTCTTCTAAGGTGGTTTTGCATTCGTTATCTAAGATGTTCAAAGGCATGAGAAAGAAGGCTGAGGAGTCTCTTTGGAGTGACGAGGTCATTATTTTGGCTGACCTCCGCCTTCGATACGCTCTTGACCTTCAACGTTCGCCCACTATCTCAGTCGATGCCAAATGCTCTTCGAAATTGACTCAACGGATGTTGGAGAGCATCGATGTTATTTCGCTGCCTGAGTTGCAGCTCGAACTTGTTGGTTTGCAATTCCCCTCTTGTCTTTTACCGAAATTCAGAATCTACTGTAGTTTCGCACCTTTTTTATAAGCACGTCTACCGTTCACCAACCGGTTGTATTGGATACGTTGTTGAGGATATTAGAGACTGTTCAACCTGCGGCGTTTAATATCCTTCACATGGTGATCCAAAGATGGCTTCCGCTCATCGAGTAAGTCCTTCATACACGACCTTTCCGTCATTTCTATCACTGACTTCAAGAGTAAGCTTACAAGCGTCGACAGCACATCTGGAACGTTTTGTTCACATCCTTGTATCTCAACAGACTTGTAGCAGAGAAGGTTCCGCAGGAATTCTAATGGATCAAGCATTATCTTCTGCTCAGTTTTGGGAATTATCCAATATCCGGAGTGAGTGGGCGGTTCGATTCCGCATTCCGCAGAATACTAACAACATACTCCAGGTGTTCTTCTTACCTTCATTGACAAATCTATCTCTGAAATATCCAATTGGGCGACTGCTACTCTTCAACAACAGCAACTTGTGCGCTCAGTCTTCAACATATTAATGTTCGTTCCAACTGAATATTTGTCCCGAACACTGAGGCTTTCCCTGGTGAAGCGAACGATCTTGATTGAACAAACAATGGATTCTATAAGTAACGCTCATTTTTTGCACATCTTGAGGGTCTGTGTTTCTCGTATCATATCATCTACCGACCTCTCGGACAACCTGGTGTGTACTCAAAAAACTACTCAATGTACAGATATGCTCACACTTTTCGAACAGATGGGCGGTTTTGCCGCATACCTACAGCATCTACACACTCACGAGGCTTTTGGACAAGAAACAACGGAGTTGGTCAGACTTCTGTTGAAGTAACTGTTTGAATCTCGGAAATGATGTGATCTAGACTCACATAATGCTTTTAGAAACCTATTCAAGAATAACAACTCTGATGAGATTGGACAATTAATCCAGCATTATTCAGAAGGCCTTCAACAAAGTTCCTTCTCGTGGATGAATCCTTGGGCTCGAACATTCAATATTTTCGTCGAATTGTTACTCAAGGAGCACCCAATGAAAAGGTCAGTCACTTCTTGGCATTGAATTCTTAAATCTGATGCTCTTTATGTAGTTTCTCGACCACGGCGCAGGATATCTTCAAGGGATTCTACAATACTCTACATACATGTCTATTTTCAACTTTGGTGGAAATGTCAAAGACTCCAAGCGCGCCGAAGGTTACACAGTCCAGGGGCCTATTACAATGTTGGCAGCAGGTGCTTAGATTAGGTCGTTGGTTAGGACTGGCAGGTAAATTTGCGTCATTTGCATCTAGACTTACCACTCATGCCCCAAAGACGTCCCAGTCCTTGATGACCAGACAGTGCGAATGTTTACATTTGCGACGACGCCTGAGGATGAAGAAACCAGATTTGTTGTATTCGGAGTGCTATTGGAAGAATTCAATTTCTGTGCAGCAAGTGTCCGACTGCAGCGATTCGAAACTGTAATTGCTGCCTACGTCTTACTAGCTAACGGCAAGTACCTCGCTAGTCAAGGCGTTGACAATTTCATGTCCGCACTATGTCCCACTCTTTCTCCGGAGATATTTGAACATGGATTGAAATTTATCGTGACTTCGCTCGAACATGCAAATGCGGACGAGTGCAGTGCTCTCGTAAATCTTCAATCAATTCTTCTCCAAGATTCCCCTCGAAGTTGGTGACATCCATTCATTCCATTGATTCCCTCGATAACATTCCTCGACAGACACATTTCACATTGTGCAGCAGTTCATGACTCGAAGCATCAGCATCTTCAATGATCGTGAAGTATTCACGAAAGTAGTTCACCTGCCTGCGCTACGGCTTTTTTTACGAAGATGTCGCGACCGGGTATGTGCTCATGTCTTCGATGAGAAATTCATTTTAAACCTTTCGTAAAAGCCTGCAACACTGCGCCAAGTTGATGTCAGTGGTGTCTGGTTGTTTATCGCAAAAATATGTGCGGGCGCTCAATCTCATAACCCGACAACGTCTGTAGAGACTTTCCACTGTATCGTCTCTATCACCACCGCCCTCGTTCGTTTACGTCGAGACTTGGTTCTGTTAACTATTCCCCACCTAGGAATAGTGCTACGACGTCTTATCCAGTCGATGCAAAGCCCTCGACCGAGTCTGGGACCGAAACAGACTGCCCTGGTATCTCACAGTCTCCCATTCTGGATCAATATTCGATATCCATTAGGTGTCGAGGAAAGCAATGCCCTCTCTCGTTTGCTTGAATCCCTGAATACAAAGAATGTGGTCAGAAAGCTCACTACGTCGACGACCACTCCATCGAAAGCGGAGTCTTTGGCCAAACCCTTCTCTAAACATGCAGGATATGTTATCAAGGCTTATGTGGAATCGCTGAACAACCCATTGTGTGAACTCTCAACGGCGGTTCGAAAAGAGTTGCAACCGGGACTGTATGCCCTGTGCGGGATGATGAACGATTTCAGCCGAGACACTCTGATGGCCTCTGCTACAGATGCGGGCGAAAAAGCGATCGTGAAAGCCCTTTGGAGGCAGTACGAAAAACAACGTTATGTCGGAAAAGGTTGAGGACATATGTCCATAGACAGCAATCAGAGTCTCATGTATCCCGTAATTTATGTTTTCAAGTTAGTGCGTGCGTCTAACATAAACATCTTGGTGACCATTGGCTTGAACCGCTGAATTAACAAAACCAGCTTTGCGTTTCTCCTCCGCAATGGTCGCAATGAGTTTGATGAAATCGTCGACTGCACCTTCCGAGGTCTGGATGTGCAGGACTACTCTTGATCCACCCAAGAAAAGAGGCTCAGGTAGTGCTTCGCCACGCTCGGCGATTTCGTCGTAGGTCGATCCAATGCTGGCTGCATCGTAAAAAATCTAGTAATACAAAATCAAGCATCACCCGCATGGCAATATACGCAAGAACTGACCATGCAAGTTTCTGCGGGACTGAGAATGGTGACACCGATGTCTTCAAATGATTCTTGTAATTTCATGGTGAGAGCATGAACGCGGTGAAGAAGGGGGAAATTGTGAGTGAGCGCATAAGCAGCTGCACCTGCGAGAATTCCAGTCTGACGCATTCCACCACCAAATAGTTTTCTGATGCGTCGAGCTCTTGTGATGTATTCTTTCGGACCGACCAAGCAAGAACCAATTGGTGCACCTTCAGCTCTAAAATTAGATTTTGTAGATCGGAATAGGAGTGACAAAGGGACTGACCTAAGCCCTTGCTAAAGCATAAACTCGCAGTGTCGAATGGTTCTAAAAGCTCATGTAGAGAGGTTCCGGTTTCGGCAGCGACTGTTGCACATTGTTAAGACATTGAATCATGTAGCAAACTCGGATAAAACGTTTACCGTGCCATATCCGAGCACCATCTAAATGCATCTTGATCCCTTTAGAACGTGCAAGTTCCGAAATGGCAATGATTTCATCTTGAGGGAAGATGGTTCCGTTAAGGGTATTCTCAAGTGCAATGACTTCTGTCGGTGCACTGTTCGAGAGTTATCCAATCATTTCAAAGATTTTGGTTTTAGATACTCACAAGTGCACATCCGGACCATATATGATATTGTTTTCCACGTCTTTTCGGGTCAGATGGTGACCTAGAAATTTTCAGGACACTTTGAGAATGCATAGAGGGAGGGAAATACCGTTTGAAGGAATAACAGGAGTCAAGGCAGCACCGGAATGAAATCCGGCACCTCCGACCTCATACCTACAATGGAAAATCATGATGACTTTCAGGCGGATCTCTGGAGATTTTCCGAGGCGTGCCTGTAAATATGTGCCCTGTTGTCACATAGAATCGTATATGGAGGTTGCATCAGGTGGGTTCTCAAGCCGATCTGGTTTGACATGGTACTAGCAGAAGGCAAAGTCAGATGGACGAGCAAGATTGAGCTCTGTGGAAGCTCGCTGGAAGGGTGCGTACCCGGAAGGCATGAAGAGGCCTGCTTCTTTGCCAGTAATTTTGGCAACATGTTCTTCAAGAGCACTGAATAGTTGTTCAGAACGCCGGAGCATGGGAATAAACAGAGATCGGACACTTGCATAGTGGATGGTTCATGGTAGACATCGTCACCGAGACTGGCAAGGAGAGCATATGCGTACATTTCTTTCGTAGGCACTGAGACGATTTGAGCTTTGGCAGGGTTTACCGAGAGAAATTAGGTAGAAAATAAACCTGTAATCGTGTCCGCTGCAGTATGATAAGCTTCAAGATATGGATCTTCTAGATAAATACTGACAGATGAATGTGCGGGCTATCTGGCTCCTTTTGAGCTCGTTGCCTCCTGCTGGTAGGCCAGCTAGAATATCAAACTTGATTTCTTCCGCAACTTTGGTCTTTGCTGCAGCAGCGGAGACTTCGACCTGGGACATTGCTGGAAGGTTGGATGTTGGTGGAAACGGGTCAAGGAATACCCAGGACCTGATCACTATTTATGGCTGAGCAATACTAGTCATAATTTCTACACAGGGTCCAATTGCATTATCGCTCATCGATTGGCCATGGGTCATGCAAAGGCTCACTTCAGACCGTTACTTGTTCAACGTTCAGTACAGTACTTGCAGCGCACGTCCTGCTCCCCCGGCCCGATTTCCTGTCCTGTCTGTAGTCACAAGAGGTTTGAACAAATGCTAAGTGTAGAAGTTAAATCAGTCTTGCCTGTTTCATCGGCTATAACCTACTTACATATTTCCTGTGATTGTTGTGCGATTTTTCCAGTCATCCCTAACGGTCGCAGCGGTAATCAGATGATTGGGCGTTTCCGGTAACGTAATCGACAGCTTTTTATCTTCGCACTTTCTCCTCGAGGCCATCTCGTTTTCCTTGTTTCATTTCTCTGAATCTCTATTAGACTTTCTGCAATATGGGTAACGTACGCAACACTCCTCCTTCCACATACCCTCCTCGCTGATTTCTTGGAACTTTACAGGGTGCAAAAGCAGCTCAGAAAAGAGAGCGGAACGCTAAGAATACAGACAAAACACAGACCAGCCAGAAGAAAAGCAACGAGGCAGCGAAATCTATCATCTGTTCTACTTGCAAGCAAGCCTTTGTGAGCCAGCAAAAGCTTTGACTTCGGCTTCCATGACTGACATCCACTGTTTAGTTCGTTACCACCCGCCAGCCTGCGTAAGTATTTCAAGACTTGTAGATTGTTGTTGGTTGCCATCAACATTTTGCTTCATCTACATAGATTAGAGGAACATGCCCAGAATAAACATTCAAAGGCCATAACCGAGTGTTTCCCTAATTTTGGCAAATGATGATTCCGTGATACGTGTGGGCTGTATTTTTTTGGTTTAGAGGCGCAGTAGTAGAATATTGGGTCATGTCATTAATAAGGTTGAATAGGCTGGTGTTTTATGTCGTACCGTGCTGCACCGAACAACGCTGTTGTGCATTATATGTACCCAATTTAGAAACCTAGCCCAGTTGCTCCTGGACCTGCCCCGCCTGCTGCTGCTCCCCGACTCTGAATCTTTTCGCCAACCTTCTTCTGAACTTCATTGTATTTTGACACACATCGGTCGATGCAGACCATTTCACCCTTGTTCAGTTCACCATCGGTGTAGCGTGGTGTTATACATTTAGCATGACAAGACCTGTTAAGAGTATCATGAGAATGTCGCCAGTAGAGCTTAAATGAAATAACGGACGCAACCATTCGGTTGAAAAAGTCGGTGATAGTGTCAAGCCTAATCCAAAGACGCGTTATTGAAAGTAAACCAGGAAGAGAAGAACGCACTCTGTTATAGCCATCTCAATTTTGTCTGTATTGACACCACCCGTGGGCCCTGCAGGTCTTGCACCGCTGAGAAAAGACATAGTAGAGATGCAGAAAACGAAGTGGTGGTATAATTGTGAAGTGAGAGTCTGAGACGTCGACTTGTCAATGTCACGTTTTCACCAAATCAGGAAAAAAACGCGCCCTTCCAATTTTCTCCATCTTCTCATTTCATAATGCCCGACGCGACGAGCCCTGTCTCTGTCCATCGCTGTCGATTTGTAGACTTTGATCCTTCTGCCATCACTGCTATCGCTTTTCCTCCGCTCCCCCTTCCCTCTATCAAGCGCCAAAAGCATTTTTCAAAATACCCAGAATTTGGAACTTTGGCCGTTGGACGTGCTAATGGAAGTATTGATCTCTGTGAATGGACAGGCTCAAAAAATGACCTGCAGTCGAAACAAGCTTGGGTAATAAGAAAGGTCAGTTGTTTCGCCCAATTAATCGGATTGGCCTCAAACTATTTGAAGACTTTGCCTGGACTGTACCCTTCAAAAGTCGATTCTCTTGTCTTTATCATGCGGGAACCTCATACAATAAAAGAGGACCAGGTTCCTTCATCTTTTGATCTACGGTTATTCAGCTCGGGAGGCGGAAGTGAGCTTCTGGAATGGAATATAGAAAGTTCAACCATACGGGTGAGCTACTACTCATTCTTTGAATAATTGTTGTTCAAGTGGTTTAGAGAACGATCAATTCACAAGGCGGAACCATATGGTCTGTTGCAGCAAATTCTGCTGGAACTATGCTTGCTTTAGGTTGCGAAGATGGAACGATCAGACTCATATCCGTCGCAGACGACACTCTCACTCATTCTAAGCGTCTTGATCGCGTAAAAGGTCGAATTTTGAGTGTCGCTTGGGGCCCGCCGATACCGAAGGAGAATACAAGTGGAGATGAAGATGAAAACGACGACGACGAATGGATCGACTCATGGTTAGTGGCTGGCTGTTCAGATAGCAGTTTGCGAAAATGGGACGCTTCTACTGGTGGAATGCTTGACAAAATGAGCACGGATAAAATACGCGGCGAAAGAACGTTAGTCTGGACAGTAGCCACTTTAGGGTCAGTAACGGTGATTTTCAGTAAACGATATCCCTCTCATAATCCTCATTTTAGAGATGGAACCATCATTTCTGGAGACTCGTTAGGCATGGTGAAATTCTGGGACTCGCGAACTTGTACCCAACTGCAGAGTTTCGGTTCACATGGAGCGGATGTTCTGTGTCTTACAGTAGGCCCGGTTCGTGAAGAAAAAATTAAAAACCCTTGTTTCTGCTGATCATGTATGAAAGGATGGACTCGCAGCATACTCTTCCGGCGTGGACCAGAAGCTCGTTCAGTACTCTCGCGTCAAGACCAGCCAAGGGTCCGAAAACTCTTCCGAGGTTAGATCGAAAATGCGCTGGATGCAGACATCCTCTCGTCGAATGCACGCACATGACGTTCGCTCTCTAGCAATATGGCCACCATACACTCCTCTTCCTTCGTTACACAAGCGGCATTTTCCTTCAGACATCGCGCCTGTCATTGCATCGGGCGGCTTGGATATGTCTATTGTTGTCACTCCTGCCGCGCTTCCATCGAGTACATTATTGTCTAAAGTAATCAACCCGCTTGCAACAAGCGTGCACGCTAATTTTGACGATTCATATCATCGCCGTCTCGCTTATTCCTCTGGACCCTCGTCCACCTCTGCCATTCATATAGCTCGCCAGGCGCGTCTGGTATCATGTATGCAGGAATCGCGTTTGAGTATATGGAGAATCCTCAAAAGACCTTCTCTATCGGACGAAGACGAAGAAGAAATACTGGAGGAGACCGACTCTGCTGCTTGGGAGAAATGTGTTGAGATGGAATTGGATGTCCATACTAATCTTGTGGCTTCTGCGATATCGGATGATGGAAAATGGCTCGCGGTTTCCGATTTATATGAGACTAAACTTTTTCGTTTAATAATCGATGTGGGCTTCTCCTGTTATTCCAAAGAACCTCGACTCTCACTGATTGAGATTCTAGGCTGAAGGGCGAGTAAAGCCCAGACGAATACGAGATTTTGCTGCAATAATCTCACCTCATCTGCCGCAGAAACCCGCCTCTACAGGTGGCCTATCTTTTGCCTTTACTCCCGATTCCACAAAACTGGTTATGTCAACTGCATTGTCATCGTATATCCTTGTCATAGACATTAGCGAAGAAAAGCCGCGAGTTCTGCGAAAGTTTGACCACCACCGACAGCGAAATAACCTTTCAGCCGATCGGGTTACGAAAGACCTTAAAACAGTCAGTGATGACGTTAAAATGGGCTCTGATGTTGAGGAAGACAGTAGCGACGACGACGATTCACCTCTTCTAGGGAGTGTTACCCGTATGGCTGTCAGTGCAGATGGACAGTGGTTAGCAACGTCAGATGATCGCAGTAGAACTCACATCTTCAACTTGGACTCCATTCAGGTAAGCGTTTTGGGCAGTCACTAATTGCAATAGCACTCATTATTGTCTCGTAGCATCACTGCGTTCTACCATCCTTCTTGCATCCCGCCCAATCCATCGCATTCAGCTCTTCTAACCCCAACCTCATCGTCCTCGCTTTCCCGAATAACACCTTCCAGATATATGATGTCGAAACACGTCAATTCCCTTCCTGGGCTCGAGAGCTATGTGACAATCTTCCGAAAAAATTCACACATCTTCACGATCCCATTATCGGTGTTATATTTGAGCCTCCAGTCCCTGGTGCACCTGCACAGTCATCTGGGAGGTTCGCTGTCTTTTGGGGATCAACCTGGCTGTGTAAAATTGACTTCGACGATGGTCCCATGAAGAGTGATGACTTTTCCCGGAAGCGTCGGCGGGAAAACTACAAACTGCAAAAGAATAACCACGAAGGTTTAGAGGAGCGGTTGAAGTTGATCACGCAGTACCGCCCGGTACTGTTCGTTGATTACTTGGGACCTGGAGAGCTGATTGTAGTAGAGAGGCCGTTAGTTGATGTGCTTGCTACATTACCGCCCGCGTATTTCAGACACAAGTACGGTGCTTCGTAGATTTGAATTTATGTACACAAAAAGTATCGATAGTTCTAGGGATAATCCGCATACTTCATGCGTTTCTAAGTAAATACCCAACAGAGTGAAATGATGAAGGAATGGTGTGAAGAGGTGATTGCTAGAGCTACATTGAATATTGAAGACAGCTAATGTATGAACAAAGAAAGGAACAGAAGGTTCACGAAAATTCTCCATATCAATTGAATCATTGTGTCAGAGTTCTGCGTAATTCAACCTCTCGATCTTGTTTCATATCCTCCCTGCGACGGCACGAAAAACATCAGAAAACACATTCAAAGTAGAGAATGGGAAAAGACATACTTGGAATTGATGATCGACAGATAGAGTGTCCAGAACACACCACATGTGGACTGGAATGGAACACGATAGGGCAGGGGCATGAAACGGAAATTGATGAGTTGCGCTACTGGCCAGACTTGCCAGTTTGTAATCAGAGCGGGTGTGTAGAGGTCGGAAAACTTTTGTTTGATTTGAGGCATAGTCCGTCTCTCCATGACGCCCATTGAACCTAGAAACAACGAGAGCTAAATAACAGATAGATAGTCAGTTAATATGACTTTGGCAAAAGCGTCGGTATGTAACCTACTCCAATTGGGGCCCTGCGAGTAGGACAGTGGGATAGTCAGATAACGACAACGATATAATTATTTGCGATAGACGCACATTACGATCTGGTCCGCTGCCACCCTTTTGAACAATGCCTTTAAACTAACACTGCCTGACCCCGATGAAGCGCGGAGGGGAAAGTGACGCTCGAGAAAGACATTCCACCTTCCGATGAGAGGACCTAAGCCATGACCGCTTGTGAGTGCTCAGTAAATGGGTGTCAAGAGGTGAGCCCACTGATAGCGAAACCAAAGCAAAAGAAGCGTAAAGTACGATCTAAATCATAGCGAAAAGGACCAGTATGTTCCTGCTTTCCGTACTATCGAGTATAAAGTTTAGCAACGATATACACCAGTAGTAGCTGTATATTCTCACTGTATTCTGATATGTCTGGGCCACAAAGTCGCCCAGAGCATTGAAAGTTCCGCCGGTAACAGCGAGGGTTGTGTGAGGACGAGATTGGAAGGATGCTTGATATGCTCGAGCTACGGCAATGGTGGCCATGAATTTGATATAGATATGTTGGGTCTATATCTCATCGGTATTTCTTCATTTATCTTGATTTGTGTCTGTGAGTGACGCGGGGCCTGACGCGCCGACAACTCCAAAGACTCCACTGCCAACACAAACAGGAAGAAAAATCGTTGCCCGTGCTTACATACTCTAATAGTCACATGATACACTGCAAGTCTAGGCCCTTCTCCCGTTTTGTGCAGATTGCGTCACGCGTTTTAAGTTTTTACCCTTTTCGGGATCTGGGGAAGCTGGATGTATGCGTCGCACGGACCAAGAGCCCTTTAAAAACCAGACGGGGGCTTCTTTTTCCGGTCATCTAACCTTCAACACCTACCACCACTACTCTCAACCCACCACACTACGCTATCATCACGACAATGTCTGCCTTTTCTCGCCTCTTCGCCTTCGCCCTTTTATTCATCTCGCTTCTCCTCGCCGAGAATACTGTCAACGCTCTTCCTCTCGATGGTCGCTCTCCACACGACGTCGCCAGTGGCGCGTCTGGTCCTTCTCGCGGAGGCGACGTAGTACAGACAACCAATTCTAACGAAAACTGCGCCAATGGCGACTGTGGATTTGGAACTGTCCCACTCCTCGCAATCCTTTCGCGTAAGTTTGGACGCTTTGCCTTTACTGTTAGCACGTTTTGATTTCAACGTTGTTCTCTACAGATAACGGTGGCGATGCTGGATCCAGCAAGTCTGGCTACGTCTCTGGCTCTCGTGCTACTACCAAGCAGTGCAAACGAACTGATGGCGCCAACAGTTTCTCTGGAGCATCCGGAGACGCTTCTGGAGGATCAGCAACTAATAGCGACGGAATGGTTGACTTGATGTCTGGTGTGTTGTTCTGTCTTGTCGCCAGCCTTTGTTGCTGACTATATGCGCTCCGCCAGACAACGGCGGCGCGGGCAGTAATTCAGCGTCGGGCGATTCGAACAACGGCTGCTGATAATGACTAGTCGCAACGTGGAAAAGTTGGGGACATTGTCTATCACGAACAAAAAATTTGTACTATCACCTCACTGTAAACGTAGATTTCATGGCGTCTTTGTACTTTAGAGAATGAACATAAACAATTATATCTTCTACTCACTGACACTTCGCACCGAAAAAAAGAAGTTTTGTTTACAAAAGCCGAAGGGAACCAGTTACTTCGTTTATGAGGGGAACAGGTGCTGGTCCAATTGCAAGTACAGTTCTTGTACCAGGCTCAACTTGTGTTCGTCCACTTATTACAGTTCGCAAGCGTCAGTATCAATTAGAATTGCAAGCAAAAAAACAAGCACTTACGCGTCTATAATCGAACGAGCGCATAAATTTAAGCTTTTCGCAATCGCCTCCAACTCGAGTAGCTGTTCCTCAGAAGTGCCCTTGAGCGCAATCTTGGCTTGACTGAATACGATAGATGAGAGAGTGATTAAGAGTAGAGATGAGGGTTTGTACTTGCCCTGTTCTTTCCCAGTGACGCACAAGCTGTGTGTTCGTTGTTGACAAGAGGCACAACATCCAGATGTCAGTCATCGTACCTTTGGATTTTTCTTTGTCAGGGCTTTGTAACAAGCTAAGGTTGCATGTCTGAATGTAAAATGTGTGTTTGAGAAATATCAAGCACCAATATAAAATTCCTTACCCGCATCTATACAGCAAAAATATGGGTTTCGGTCTATCATTGAACTGCACTCTGAGACTCACTGGGCAGATATCTTCCCTACTGTCATTTTGAGGTCGGTCCTCACAATCAAGACCTATTCTTTCCATACTGAGAGGTTAACTTTATCGGTCTGATTCGGGCTGAATAGAGAGTAAGATTGTTTGACGTTACGCGTACCATTTTGCACGGTTCGGCGAATCCAGGAGTTATAGCGGCCAGATCTCCATCGGCAATCCCTTCGTCGTCATCTTCATCTTCATCTTCATCTTCATCCTCATCAGTATCCTGCTCGTGATCAGTTTCCTCCACTGGTGTGGAATCTTTAGCGGTTGAAGAATGTCGAGCTTCTAGAGTTGATTGTCTTCGTCCGAAATAGAATCCTATTGCAGCCGACGCAGTTCCCAGAAAAAGAGAGGTTATGACTGTGTGGTCATCAGAATACCATAACTGCTTGAAGCACGATTCACGTACTTTGCGAGGCAAGTTTTACCATGTCTGAGCGAAAAGCTTGTTTGCCGAATCATCCGGCAATTCGTTCAGAAATATTTTTTCAGCGCTTACCCTCTCGACCTTATTACTATCTCTTCAGCTATGGGTAACAAAAGGAAGGACAAACAAACGGATGCCTCCACGAGTACCGGAAGCTCCAAAGTAAAAAATGCTGCAGCCGAAGCCTCCACCAGCTCTTCGCCAGAAAAGGGCACTGATAAAGCACCGGAACGACAACCTTTCTCAACTCTGGATCTATCAGAGCAAACAACTAGGGCTCTCGCTGACATGGGGTTTAGCACAATGACTCCGGTTCAAGCCAAATCAATACCCGTTCTTCTTGCTGGAAAAGATGTTCTTGGTGCCGCTCGAACAGGTTCCGGAAAAACGCTTGCATTTCTTATTCCTGCCGTCGAGCTATTGCATCGACTGAAATTCAAACCCATGAATGGTAAACTTTACCGGCTTGATCGTCTCTGCTATACTTATCTAAGATGATTTATAGGGACAGGAATTATCATCGTCTCTCCGACACGAGAGCTCGCATTACAGATCTTCGGTGTGGCCAAGGACCTTATGCAACATCATTCACAAACGTACGGGATCGTAATGGGTGGTGCAAATAGGAGAGCAGAAGAGGAAAAGTTGACGAAAGGTGTGAATCTCATCGTAGCTACTCCAGGACGATTATTGGATCATTTGGAGGTGCGTTGGGTTGTACTGTTTCAAGGAACCAGACGAGATTCTCACCGTAAGAAATGTAGGGCACGAAAGGGTTTATCTTCCGGAATTTGAAAGCGCTGATTATTGACGAGGCTGATCGGATATTGGAAATTGGGTTCGAGGAACAGATGAAGAAAATTATATCGATTCTACCTAACGGTGCGTGTCTTTCAATTCGATCCGTGTTCTTACTTCCACTAGTATTTATGCTCCCCTCTCACACGCAGAAAACCGACAATCCATGCTATTTTCCGCAACACAAACAACGAAAGTCAACGATTTGGCACGAATATCATTACGGCCAGGCCCTGTCTCCATCGATGTTGACAAAGAGGAGTCGACAAGCACAGTGACAACACTTTCCCAAGGATACGTTGTTTGTCCCTCAGATAAACGTTTCCTGCTCCTCTTCACGTACCTCAAACTGAATCGGAAGAAGAAGATCATCGTCTTCTTTTCCAGTCGAAATTCAGTCAAATATCATGCTGAACTGCTGAATTATATCGACGTTCCTGTCCTCGATTTGCATGTAAATTCTCTAGTTTTTGGAACTCTCTTGACTTTCGTGCTCATGATCGTCGCTTTCCAGGGAAATCAAAAACAACAAAAGCGGACGAACACATTCTTCGAGTTCATGAACGCGGAAAGCGGAATATTGCTGTGTACGGACGTCGCTGCTCGAGGTTTAGATATTCCACGAGTGGATGTGATCATCCAATATGATCCTCCAGATGACCCCCGCGATTATATCCATCGTGTTGGTCGTACTGCCCGAGCAGGAAAAGTCGGCAAAAGTCTGCTGTTCCTATTAGAAAGCGAACTTGGTTTTCTTCGATACCTCAAGGAAGCAAAGGTACCGCTCAATGAGTTTAGCTTCCCTCAAGAACGAATTTTGAACATCCAAACCCAAGTCCGTGTTAAATATGATTCATTCAAAAATTGCTTTCTCATTTGTTTTCCGTGTCTCCTTACTTCATCTAGTTGGAAAAGCTCCTATCTAAAAACTACTACCTCCACCAATCGGCAAAGGACGGATTCCGGTCGTACCTCCAAGCCTACGCGTCGTATTCACTCAAAAAGATCTTCGACGTCAACGCGCTAGATCTAGCCAAGGTCGGGAAAGCATTCGGGTTCGCTGTACCTCCGCGTGTCAACCTTAATTTGGGAGTCGGATCTGTTAAAACATCCTCCAACACACAGAAGAATGGGAGGAAAAGGCCGAGAAGCGAAGACAATGAGGGGGATGATGAAGATGATATTATCATGGAGGAGGTGACCAATGCACAGGAGGTGGATAACGCTTCGGAAGCAGAGGATGAGGACCAAGAGAGGCAAGAGAGAAGTGGCAGATCTCAGACGCGCCGCGATGGAGGGAAGCAACGGAGATTAGAATCTTTGGGGCATAAGAAAGTATCAAAGGAGTTTTATAAAAAGGATAAAGATCGGCAAAAGATGGGGAACAAAGGTCAATGGAGTAGATGATCTCGACCATCTTTGTCTCGGTTTGTTCATCTGCTGTACCTGGCTTCTGTACTTCATCTAGGCCCGGGTTGAATGTGGGCGCTACGACAATGTCAACCACTGCGGACTCCCGCCTAATCCCGCTCCCGGTCAACTTCTTTTTTGTTGGACCGATATCTTCGGCTCGACAGCTGACCGTTTGGCGTCCGTGCCATACCCTCGCACACCGTCTCCTCACGATGTACATGCACCCGGAATTTTTTGAAATAATTTACGAAAAGAAGTATATTCAGTTAAAAAGCCCAGTCTTGAGAGGCTGCCATCATATATTGAGGATTTCTAATAATTAAGAGGCACTCATGTGATGACAATGTATCAGGATGTTGAGTGGGTGGTCGTCTGTGGTCATTGTTGCTACCGTCTACGTCGGGTTGACATCGTTGAATTCAGGATATCTCATATGTTTAATTTTGCGACCCTGAGAGACCTGCACGTTTATTGCTTTAGATTTCTTATCCTGTCAGTATGTATATTCAGGATCATTACTTCTTCCGAGTCGTCCTTCTGCCGCTTCGTAATTCCATCCACGACCTAGTTCTGTTGTATAGACCTACTGAACTACAACATTGACTTTTTTGTATTGTCCATGACTACTCATCATCGGGCAAGCTGACCTGTTTGAACAGTGTGATTCTCAGTCATCACTTAGTCAGTCTTCAGAGCGTGACCAGTATTATTTTTCATGTCGCCATAAGTGGACCGAACACTATATAAGGAACCAAGGCATCCCACAGCATTCTTCTTCACAAGTTGTCATCCCTCCACATCGAACTACCTCCTCCATCCCAAACTCCCTTCCAGTTTTCAATATGGTCGTCAAAGAAATCAAGTCCTATGACGAGTTCAAGCAGATCGTGAGGGCCTGTCCAGTCTTCTAATGTAATTCACCGACTGACTATCGTTTATTTCAGATCAACGGTTCTAAACCTGTCGGTATCGGTTCCAAAGATGAAACTCGGATATACCTACTAATCGCTTGAATCTCCAGGTTGTGATCGATTTCTGGGCAACATGGTGTGGCCCTTGCCGATTCATCTCGCCCATTTTCGAGAAGCTCTCCGAGAAAGATGAATTCAGCGGCGTTGACTTCTACAAAGTAGACGTCGATGAGCAGGGTGATATTTCTCAAGAAGTAGGAATCCGTGCTGTGAGTATTATGAATCCTTAGTCCTCCGCAATTTTTCTCGATACTGAGAATCATCGCAGATGCCTACCTTTATATCATTCAAAGGCGGCGAGAAAGACAAGCAGCTTGTTGGAGCACAGCCCGGAGAACTTGAGGTATGCGACCACATACTACTTATCCCTAATCAATCAAGCGTGATTCTGATACGTGGCACACAGAACGTCGTGAGGTCTGCGGCCCTCGTTTGAGCGGGAACTGCCTCATTCTCATCTCACCTACGGTTGAAAGAAAGCTCATCATGATGGAAGTGAATCCTCTATGTAATCGAAGTTCATGTATTTTCTTCAAATAATTCACGGTGTTGTATCATCCTTAAGGCTGTCTTGAAATTTCTATCATAAGGTAACGGGAGGTGAATCCAACAGGTATTTCTGACATGTCTGTCGAATGAACGTTCGCCGACGAGTTCGGCTCAGTCGGTAGCAAAGGTTTACTAGGCGCCGATTATGGAGTCTCTCCATTTGATCAGGCATTCGTGCTGTGGCCTCACCGCCAAGTTTCATCCTACACCTCTGTAATCTTGGGTCCTAAGCAACATCGAATTTGTTTCTCTGATTTTTTTTGTTCGAAAATGAGCTGGATGGTGTTGCCCAGTCCTGCATGTTCTATGCAATTCCTTCTATGCAATTCCGTTGACCAGAATTTCCAAATATAGAAGTATAGAGTGAGTGCTACGAGAAATTAAAGACCAATCCGTTGTAAAATTTCAAAGCTATAATGTCCAGAAGCAAGGAAAGCGAAGTTCGTAAAGATCATAAACGATATCTATAAGATCGCGTTTGTTCGTTCAAGCATCGCCAAATCTGAATCCACTCAACCTCTTCGAGCTCCCACTCCCGGGAACCAATTTTGGTCCGGGAGATCTAGATGCTGAGCGCTTCGAGCCTTCTCCACTGGCCATCCGCATTTGCCCAAATTCTGACGCGAGATCATAAACCGAGTTACGCTGCACAGGAGACGAGATGCTGGGTGTTAGTAAACCACCGACGGTAGAATACCCACCCCAGGCTGCCTGAGGAGCCATCATCGACATAGGCATAGTGTTCACACCCATATTAAGGTTCATGCCAAAGTTGTGGCTGTTACGCTTTGGAGTTGGGACTTTCACGCCTCTAGGGTCAAGCAACATCTGGAGGGCAAAGAGACACATGAAGGCATCGTTCCCAGAGTTGTGAAATTTTACGTTGGGTAAAACGATGCTGTCACTTTGAGTTGACATGGCGAACGAACGAAGTAGGTTCTCCAAAGAAAGCGTGGTGCCAGATTGACGTTGTTGGTTTGTCTTTGGGTCAACCATTAGTGGACGAAGGCCTTGATTGTATAAACTTCGCTCGAACACGGCGGTGTCAATGACGAGCATGTTGTGTGGGAATCCTAGAAAAAATCTGTTATTGCGGGAATGAATGCCAGAGTGTGCAAGTAAGACGAACTGACTGATTTTCATATCCTCGAGACGAGCCAGATCCCCACTGGCTCCATGAGTGACAAGAACAAGATTATTTGGTAACGTCTCAGAATCAGGACTTGCCAGACTACTATAAGCACATACTACCGTCTCAGCTCTTAACCGAAAACCGAAAACGCCAACACACAAACCTAATAATACCTTGTACAACTTGTGGGAGCTTTGCCTTTGATATCACTTGACTATCGCCAAACTAGGAGTATAAATTTCTTATTAGTGAATTCTTCAGTGTTGATCAGAAACTACATCGCGCACTGCGTACTAATTGAGGACTTCAGAAGAGGACGGGGGATCAATCGGCAAAGAACGTACGTGCCAGGGATAGGTAGGGCAATATTTGTTTACAACCTTGTCGATGTATTCTTGAACAACGTAGTGGCCCTTTCTGAAATGAATCACGCGTCAAACGCGTCGAAAAGGCAGGTCGAGAAGCCACAAACCTGTAGTTATCATCGGGCACAGGTGGCCACACACCAAGCCTAAAAAAAGAATCACCGGTCAAAATAACCCGAAAGCAGCCACGGCGCGTTCAGATCTAGACATCTTACTTACGCCTTCAAAGGTCCACATCTCACGGCAGCATATCCCCATTCCAATGTACTTTTCTCGTTGCGCTCGCTCCACTCAAAATCAACAGCCATGAACGTTTTATCCTGCATGTCCCATATTTCTTGAATGAAATCCAGTTCTCCGTTACGTATCCGTTGCTTTTGTGCGTTAAGAACGGCAGCTGGAAGGGTGCTGTGAAGCTTTTTGTACGTTGCGTGATCGGATACATGGCGGAGATGACGGTTAGTGGTTTCGAAGGGCTGAATGATTACCATGTTTGCTGCCTGAGGAAGTGTTTCACCAAATCTAGAGCAGAGAGAGGAGGAGAAGAACTGGTTCAAGACATGCTTGAGGCTATAATTTGAGTACCGACATCGTACCTAGTCTTTATCATTTTCAGAAAAGCACCAATCGAAGTTAACCTGGTGACGATATGCGCTTTGCCTGTTCGAGCATCGGTCACGACGATTACCGGCCATGAAAATGCGAGAAATTCCTCAAAGGTAGAGAATAAATGTCCCCAGGACTTGTCATACCTAAATCTTCAATGGGCTCGCATATCTTGGATTGTGGACGAATGATGATTTACCAAGGGATGTGGTGAGTTTGGAAATGTCCCATATAAGCCGAGTATACCTAGGAATATTGTTGGTACAGCCTAGAAATAAAGGGAGAGTTAGTTACCGAATGCAAGTCATACTCCCATCCTTTAGGGTCAACGACCTGGAAGCTCCCCATGGTGGCAGAGGCTGAAAGCCTTGAATCCAGTATTGGGCGCTAATTACAAGCAGTGAATTATTAAACGCCCATCAAAATTTGGGAAGTAAACAAACAAACTCCAACTCCGATTCGTCATTTCCATCTACGGACCACAAGTTCTTCGACACGCACGTTCAGCGACTGTACTTCCCTAATCCTTATCCTTTGTAAACTCGTAGATGGCTACGACTCAGGTACGTCTTGATTTATGCTCCGTTTTCACTCAACAAAATGCTCAACTAACTCATCCTTGGTTGGCTCCAGCATTATCTGTGGGCTTCCGGCCATTTTATCCTGCTGTTGTCGGCTCTTCGATATTTCTTTGCCTACGCCACTTTTAAAACGGTCTCTCCAATCTGGTACAAAGGTGTGCTTTTCAATGAGCGCACTGCTCGTTAGGGGACCCGGGTCTGACTCGTGTTCGGTAGCGTGTTACACTGGTGCACTCCTCAGTTACGCTATTGTCTGCCAGTGAGTAACCACTTTACCTTTTGGAATCATTCCGACTAATCTCTGCGATGTGTTCTCTGTAGAAAATCACTGGGAGTAAGCACAGTACAACCTTGTATCTACCTGATCCCAACGTTGACGGTGTTGTAGGTTCCTCAGCCCAACATGGCCTACGTGAGGAAGGCATTGCTCGACGAGGTGAGTAACAATACCTGGTTTTAGAGGCAGATCTTACTGAATGATTCACAGAATGTGCAATACTTCATTCTTGCCTTCTTCTGGTGGACTTCGAAACCCATTGCCAGTACGCGCCAAACTGCATCATTTTTTTTCAACTCATAAATTCTCTTGGTACTAGTCACCTTGATCCCGTTCATGATTTTCTCACTGTTCCACGCCCTCACTTTCACGCGTACGACCTTGATGCCGCAGTTCCTTCCTCCAGGACCTCCTGCCACTGCGGATGGACCACCTACCCCTCACCATTTTGCTAAACAACTTCAGGTCTGGGTGAAAGGTTGGTTAATCCCATTGCTTATAGCAGCCCACCGCTTATATGCTTTTCAATAGCCAACTACGATACTGCCATGAAAGCCGTCGCATATGCTGAGCTTATCATCTTCGTGCGCGTCCTTTTCGGCGTCCTTCTGTTCTGGAACTCTGTTTTGTCTCCCATTATCTATGCGCATTTTCTCCGACAAAGATGGTATCAGTCCAGTTTCACTCGCGATGCCGTTACGTATACCGTCGTTCGCATTGATGCGATCGTGGCTGGCCAGGGGAACCCTACCTTGACCAATATCTGGAACCAAGGAAAAGGGCTTGTTGCAAGGTGGGGAGGAAGTACTTTGGCACCTGCACAGGGTGCTCGTGCTGCTCGTTAACAGGACAATTTTTTTTGGTGAAGAATGCTATTATGCCTGTAGATTTGGTCTGGACGTTATTTCACTGTAATAACATGTTGAGTTACTCCAGTTCATCACGCAACGACGCAAAAGAATGTAACTTGATTGCTCCAAGAAAAATAATGACGATCCCATGACGTGAACGTATATACCTAGTTATAAAGGAGTTTACTTTAGCGGATAGCAAATTCACATCCAATAATCATGGCACCAACCATATCCTCAGCATTTTCAGAATTCGCCAGCGCCCTCGCTAGGATCGGTGGTGGATTATTCAACTCACTCATGGCCATCTTTCAGGCTATCCTGGCGTTCTTTATGAACGTGTTTGGCAGCACGATACAGCTATGTCAAAGTATTCTCAAATTGGGCATTGATATATGCCAAGGCCTCGTTGGATTTGTTGCTGGTAAGTGATTTCTTGTCTGCTCAGGCTGGGACCGATGTTAAATATACTGCTCTGGCAAAAGCAAATTTCCTTGCGCTGGCCACAATTGGGGGGGCCTACTACTGGTACACCACGAGCCAGAGGCAGAAGAGTGGAGGCGTTGTAGCAGGGAAGCGGAATACTTGAGCCCTTTGTAACACATAATGCATTTTTCTTGATCAAGTTTGAACGCGTCCAGTACGTCGATGTCAAGTTCAGCTTGAGCCCGTGTGAACTATTCCACGTGAAAATTCTTAAGTGCCAAATTCAGTGATGCGTCCTTACGGTGACGCTTTCAAGGTAAGGTCTTAGAGAAAGCCTTTATGTCCAGGATCCCAGTTCCGAGCTCTTCTCCCTCTCAAACTCGAAGTGTGAGTGTGTCCTCACCCGTTCCTTTTCCTGGAGAAAGGGCTTCCTCCCCTTTACCCGGTTCGCGTCACAATACTACACACACCTCGATGTCCTCTCTTTCTGGCTTCCAGTCCGAGACGCGAAAGAAGACATCCAAGAGAGATGAAGTATGTCTTGAACTTTTTCCCTTGCACTTCCTTGCACTCGCTGAATTCTCATGTTCTAGGCCATCCGTAAAAAGATTGAATCCGAGCTTTCCCGAAAACGTACAATCTCTACGACTCAAACACAGCAGCGTAGACGTGGTAACAAAGCATCTGCTCAGAAGGGAACTGTTGCAGCCTTGAAGCCGTCACCGGCCCTCACTGTTCCGGAGAACATCACTGTCGCGGAAGCTAGTCAATTATGTGCCGCCAAAAGGACAGACTGTGTCCTCGTCGTAGATGATGAGGAAGGCTTGAGTGGTATCTTCACAGCAAAGGATCTTGCCTACCGGGTACGTGGATAATCTCTTCCACTATTCGAAAAAGTATAATCATCGTAATACGTACTAGGTCACTGCAGAGGGACTAGACCCTCATCTAACCCCGGTACACCAAATTATGACCCGACACCCGATGGTCACACAAGATACTACCAGCGCTACAGAGGCTCTGCAGTTGATGGTGTCCCGACATTTCAGGCACTTGGTACGTTTGCGCGGTCTAGATCTTTTAAATGCCAGCACTCACCTTTTTTCTAGCCTGTCTGCAATGAAGATGGGAATGTAGTTGGATTGCTTGATATCACGAAAGTGTTTCATGAAGCTTTGGGCAAGGTCGAGCGGAGCTCCGCCGCTTCCGAGCAATTGTTCAACGCCATGGCCGGAGTTCAATCTGAACTGGGGAACGTAGGATCTAATCCTCAGGCAGCGGCTATGCTCGCCTGGGCCGACAAATTGCGTGAAAGAACCGCGTTGCCGGATTTAACAACCGTCATGGACTCCAGAACCCAGCCTGCTACGGTTGGACCCAAAACCACAGTACGTGAAGTAGCGAAGCTGATGAAGGAGAGAAGGACAACTGCGGTTTGTGTTATGGAGGGGGCTGCTACATCTCCAGGAATGCAAACGAGTTCGAAGGTGGTGGGTATCTTTACAAGTAAGGATGTCGTCCTTCGAGTCATTGCAGCTGGATTGGATTCGGGGAGATGCAGTGTTGTACGAGTGATGACCCCTCATCCTGATACTGCCCCTCCCACTCTCAGTGTTCACGAAGCATTGAAGAAAATGCATAGTAAGTGATCATTCTGTCACAATGGTGGACTTATTAATCATGGGTATTGTAGACGGACACTACCTCAATCTGCCTGTCTTGGAGGATGACGGTCGTCTTGTGGCCATTGTTGACGTGCTAAAGTTGACATATGCGACATTGGAGCAGGTAAGTGTCATTCGGCTTCATGTTGTCAATATTCTGATCATCGTTAGATGAATGCTGTGAGCGCAGAGCAAGGTGTTGGTAATGAGACGGACGGAGGTCCGATGTGGGGTCGTTTCTTTGATTCCATTGGTCACGATGATACCGAATCGATGTTATCCGGATCCCACATTCCTCCTGATATCCGCGCCTTGCAATCCAACACGAGCCTTTCTCAATTGCACTCACCTCGTTCTGAAGTTCATCCCAACGATTCTGCATCGGTCGTGGACGATGAATCCGCTGTTAGCTATCATAACCAGAAGGGAACACCTTCAATAAGTGCCCCTCCCCCCGTTGACGACGGGACATACGTGTTCAAATTCCGCACCCCCAGCGGTAGAACCCATAGATTCCAATCCCGACATGATAACGTTGAACACCTTAGGGAAATCGTAGCTGGAAAATTGACAACCGACCCGTTCTTCACCGACTTCAAGCCTACGGATTCGAACGTGGTCCCACCAGATCCCATAGACTTTTTGTTATCGTATACCGATGCGGACGGCGACACGGTCTTGATCACATCTGACCACGACGTATCTGATGCAGTGAAGATCGCGAGAAGCAGTGGTTCTGACCGTGTTGTGTTGTTCGTCCAAGGCGGGAAGGCTTGGGAAGATGCGGGAGCCCGAGATAGTGAAGTGAAAGCGGCGGAAACGGCTGCTGCCGCCAAGAAGGAGATCCGGGAAGTTGAAAACCAGGAACTCCCGATACCACCTATCTATACACCTCCACCTCCACCTCTCCCTCAAGACCAGGTCTTGGGCATTCCGAAGGACTTACTTCTACCCGCCAGTATCGGTGCCCTTGCCGTCGTCATTCTGGGTATATTTACGGTCTCGAGGTTGTCGTCGTCTCATTACTGAGGTGTCCGTTTTATATATCAATGGTATCAGTGAAGTTTTTGTTAGTTGGAATAGGTTGGAATGGGTTCTTTTTATCATGCTAATAATTCCTTTTTCTCTAATAACATACAACCGTGTTACGGTAGAATGAACATTGATAATGACCATTACGATCATGATGCACGTGCTATCCCGAGCTCTAACCCAAACCAAACTACATACATACAATAGTCTAACTAGTGCTCGTCGTGGACTCGCAGTTCAAATGGCTCCATCTAAGGCAGAGAGAGCGGAAAGAGAACAAATTCTATCGACTTTGGTACGCCGAAAGAAGGGTTGAAATGATATCTGTGGTATCTAAATCTCTAGTGAAGAGCAACAGACTATTTTGCGATTTTCTGGATGACTTTATCATGGACGTAGCCCTTGAAGCTCACGCCGAGGTATCCAGGAGCCGCGCTCTCTGTGAGAACTGTGGAACACGGTACGTGTGCTAGTGCTGTGTAATTCTTCGTAACTTGTAATGTATGTCTTGAAACAGGTGTAATGGAGGTATCTATCTTGCGCCGAAAATTATATGGTTTCTTCGTTCTAAGTAAATTGTACAGCTCATGTCCCGAACTCCCTCACCTCGCGAGCTCCGGCGTCTTCCTCCAGAGCAGAGACCCCTTCAGCAGCCGAAGGAGGTGCCAACACGCCCAATAGCGCAAAGGGATCAGACGGTATCGTTCACTTGGAATGCGTAAACTGTCAGAGAATGGTTCGTTGATCGTAGACGTGTTTCTCGTGAGATTTTTTGAAGGTCTCCGTAGGTAGCCTCAAATCGTTACGCGCCCCATCTAAGCAACTGCATGGGCCTGAATAGCTCCCGAAGAGGCGCTGTGCGTGGAAGTACAAAGGCCAAGTACGCAGTAGTTCATTGACTTTCTCACATTATTATCGACTTTGATGTTCTCTGACATACAGACAGCCTTCCGACGCTGGAAGGTCTGGTTCTCCTGCCTCGGAGGCCGGGTACGCGTCTGATGACGGAAAATTGGCACAGAAAGGTAAAGGAAAATCAAAAACAAAGCGTGCAGGTATGCCTGGATCAGCATGACTTACACATGAAATATTTATCGTCTGGTCGTTTCTTCTAGATGAAGCAGAATTCAATCTGAAGCGCAAGCGGGTGAAAAATCCCAATAACCATTGATTACGATGTATTCTAACGAGTTCATAGCCGCTTTCACCCCAAGTATCACCGAGCAAGAAGCAAAAACAGAAAGGTAAGTTTTACACACTTTTGAACAGCAGTCTGAATCTCAGCCAGTACAATCAGTTCCTCCGGTGTCTCGCGTGAAGTCAGACATGGATAGCGTATGTGGTCCCCGCGATACATATATGAATAGATGACTCATTGGTCATCATAGGCGTCTCTGCTTCCGACAACCAACTCACAGTCCAAGATACCTTCAAAACTACGCGATTCATCGCTTGCCTCTTTCAACGATAGAGAGACGTCTGGATCATCTCGGGAATCTTCCCCCGACGCGTCATTATCCTCTACCCTCAGCTCCAATTTCATGACTAAAGGCACGGCTAATCGTCCAAAACCTATACCATTGAAACAACCCAGTCCTCCGAGGCCGCCGCCACCTGTTCCTGCTTATATTGAAGGTTTGCGATTTTGTATTCGTTCCTTTACTATTGTTGACAGATTTTTTGTGCCAGATGACGAAGGAGATGAGACTGGATCGTCTACCGATACTTCAGACAGTGGATAGTTTTCAGAACCTACGTTTTCTTCTCGTTTCCCCATTGACATTGCAAAGATGTTTATTACAATATCCAAATTGAAAGTGAGAGACCGCTTGGAGACTGTGTGTATCCGTATTATGATAGGAATAGAATCAAGTACGCAGTCAATTTGCGGCTACTTACTAACGAAACACAGCACGGGGATCTTGCTTCCAACCCGAATCTATAAAACACGAAAATAAAAATAGTCGCTTGCATAATGTGATGTGCGCAACTACGCATAACGCTACTAAACTCAGATCGGTGGTAAAAGATGTCTGCACATCTGAAAGAAGATGCATAACTGGATTGGGTACATGGACGACAGAACAGCCAATATAGTTAGGAGGGCGTTGAAATCTGTGTTGTGAGGACTACTGCATAGGGACACGAAAAGTACAATGGGATAATTTCTACTCTGCATCGACAACAACAGTTTCAAGACCCTACAAATAGATGAGAACTAGCTTGCAAAAGATAGAAGATACCGATAACTACTAACCTTGAAAGAAGTGACTGGTACATGTGAAGCATAAACATATAGTTTTTCTTTAGCACCATCGTCGTCATTACGCCGTCCTAGAAATGCATTATTATCTTCTGACAGAAACTCTAACCTTGGAAAACCACTGACTTTCAAGCTTGACTCTCAGCCTGTGAGGCACGGTCTTGATACCTTGCGCCCATATTGCCTGGTTGAGCTTAGGATCAAGGCGAATATCGGAGGTGCCCATGGCTTTCCGAGCAAATTCCGTCACCGACTTTACTGCCCAAGGTGCCCTCTTTTTGAATGACCGTCCGTGAACACGCTTGTGAAGATGTATGGTATATTCCCTAGTAACAACATCCTGAAGGGCGGAGCGGGTCTTGCCGCCGCCTGTCTATAGTGTGGTGGATTCCGAGAGAAGTAGTGGAAGAAAGAAAAGGGGATTGGTATATTATTTTTCTTGAGGTCGCATTCTAAGTTGACGAAGTAAACAAACCTTTTTCGTGGTTGGGGCCTACACAGATCATCAGCACAGATCTGTGGAATATCATGTAGGACATACCATTAGAGTTTTTCTTGAGGGGACGTCGAACCCGATTCGAAACTCACTAGATGTTGAGGATGTCTGACTAAGCTCGAGAGGTGGCTTGGGAAAAAATATATGCAGCTTTTCGCACGTGACAGCAGGTGCACGGGGCGGTAGCGCCTTGCAAGGTTAGGCGCTCAATTCCGGTGCTGTTTATCAGCTGTTCATTCATGGCTTCTGAACAGTGTAGGTGCGAAATTGCCTGTATGAGTTGTACTATTTCAAGGTAATTCTCTGTAGTGCTTTACGCAGCAATTGTTGCAGTTACACTTTCTTTTGGATTTTATGCTGGTCGTGTTACAAACTTGATCTCGAAGAACAACCATACAACACAAACAACAGAAAACTTGGCCTCTAACGACAATCCAGACTCAGAGAACAAAATTTCGAGTACTGGGGATGGTGACATTTCTGAATTTGGCGTAGACCCTCTTGATGAATGCAAAATGGTTCAATCGCTTTCCTGGATCTAACTGCGAAGACACAGGGCTAATGCATTCGTGCAGGTCCTTGTTGTGCGAACCGACTTGAACATGTCTACAGGCAAAATTGCCGCACAGTGAGTTCAAAAGTACGATGTTGGACATGAGCTATTGGCTCATATTCCGATTTCTTTTCGACTCTCTAGGTGCTCGTAAGACGCGACATCGCGTTCCACTATAATCCGATTCGCTCAAACATGCACATACAGACACGCAACTTTAGCATGCTACAAGACGTTATTATCCTCAAATCCGGCTGTAAGTAATATATATCTCCTGGCACTTTCTTGATTCTCAATGGGATCATGCCCTTTTGCAGTTCTTGAGGCAATGGGAAAGCAGTGGGTGTGTCTCCAGTGGATGCAGATGGAAAGTTGGAATTAATTATCTTGGTAAAGGCAGACCAAAATAGCGTTGAAATGCTTTAATGAACAAGAGCTGTTAACGCTACAAGCGCAGGCTCAGAGTTTGAATCTCTGTGCTCGCTCGATCCAAGATGCGTGAGTTTCCCCGTCAAGTTATCACAAGAGCAACATTTCAGACCAAGTTTCAGAGGAAGAACGCAGATAGCAGCGGGGTCGAGGACTGTTCTTGGAATAGCAGGCAAGTACACACGAACTGGTTTTTAATATACAATTTCAATTGTTACTGCATACATAGGTCCGGCCAAATTAGTGAACAGAATCACTGGAACACTACGACTCCTTTAGAAAACAGAGAACAACTAGTTGGGGCAAGGTAAAACCACCTGGAAGCAGCTACATACAGTACGAGAATATGTTGATTAAATACAGGCGGTGTACTTGGATACTTGATGATCTTCGTCCGACATCAACTGAGTTGTATATACTACTTGCTACGATTTCTCGAACTTTATCAACTCCCTTGCAATTTTGTCCTTTGCGATAGTTCCTTGAAGGAACGGTTTGAATAAACAAATAGTCCTATAGGTATGTGACCGCTTGTGTGTTGTGGGAATTATTTCTGCAACACAACTCACCGTTCATCTGGCTTATTTGTTCACAGTCTGCTCGAATCTTCGCAGGTCGACCTTCTGGCTGACAATAGTTCTCTATAATATAATCTAAGATGGCTTACGCTGCCTCTTATCCCGACAATCTTTCACACTCACAACCGCCAAATGGCAATCTACAACCAACATTTGACCAGGATGAGTTCAAGTCCTCATACGACGACCTCATAGATGAATACTCTTCCCCTTATGCCGCAAATTCTCGCCACCAAACTTACGCTGTCCAGACACCAGCTCAAGAACAGCACCGCCGAGGCCCCTCTTATCCACTCTCTCACAAACCGACACTCTCCTCGAAACAATCGGATGACTCCTCTCATGACCTTACCGCCGTCGCATATCCCCCACGGCCACCGCAGAAGCAGATGGATACGAGAACGTTTTGGCAAAAAGTACGCCGCAGTTGTTAATGATGATGCTCTTGTGCCTAATTTTCATTATTAGGTCCTCCCGGAATCGCTAGCATGTCGATTCTATGTCATCACTGTTCTCGTAGAGACTACAATAGATCTCGCTATCGAAGCTGAACTCCTACTGCGAGTTCATGAAGTCGACGCATCCGGTAACGACGACGACACATCTAATCCAAATAAAATGCCTGTATATTTGAGCATCTTTGCCCTTGCCCAGTACGTCGACTTCTACTCACCACCACTGTTAAATAACTAATCCACTATTATAGCGTCTTCCAACTCGTGATGGCGTGTGACGCCGTGTATGCTCGAAATACGCTTCAGTTCATTTTTCTAACGTGTGTTGCTTGTGTTGTAATCATGCATAGCTCTCATTGACCCTCCGTAGTGTCTTCAATGCGCTTTTTCTCGTCTACGCTATCATCCAAATTGCCGAAATTCGCGAAATAGTACCAACTGAAGACTCTTCCGCTGTACCGATTAACGTCCTTACAACCATCATACCAATCGTAATTTCCATTGCTGAACTGGCATACATCGGGTTAGGCTGGAAGATTTATAACGAGTTCGGTTGGAAGGTGTATAAATTCCTGGGAGCCGATCGACGAATAAAGAAGATGTATGCCAACTACCAGATTTACGAATGCCTTGTCAAGTTCGACGTTTTCTTTTGGGCCGGATTTTCTGTACAATTCATCTGGCTGGTGCTGCAAAAGACCGATTGGGAGTATTATGTGACATGCGCTGCTATGCCATTGTCGTTGATTCTTCTGGTCGAGGGACATCTCGCTGCCCGACATGAGAACAAATGGATGATGGCGACGTTCATGTCGGGTTGTGTTGGCGCTATGGTCTACTTTGTGTACAAGGTGTGTTGCATTCTGCCTTACTCTTGCCCGAAATGTTACTAACATGTGGAACTAAGCTTGTCAAAGTGCTCATGTACAAAAATACGGATGACCTTAAACTTGTCTGGAAGACGTTAATGGTATTCTGTGAGCATCGTACACTTTGCTTGCACACCGGAAATCTTAATATGCTCTGCAGCGGTTATCGCGATTGTGCTACTGGTTGCGACTTTCATTCTTTCAATCATGGTCATGCGAAATTTTGGTCGAGGATTGAAGGGTGCATGTAAGTCTAATTGCACGTAAAACGTCAGTATCACGCTCATATGATTACCGCGAACAGTGGCCCGAAAGAACACACATCAACGGTATGGTTCAACACATCCCGCAGCGTTTTCAGGACCCGCAAGCCTGAATCCGAACCGGATGAGTATTGATTGACCTATGACGACCCCGTTTTGTTGTGTACTTATATCTGACGCCACTTCTGCATCCTATGGACACTGGACATTTCTACACTACACAGCACACCATCTTCATCGCATCTATCAGTCTCACCATCATTAGTACTATAGTATCCCTTTCGATTCGCATTACTTTCCTGTCATCTGTAGAACCAGGTGTACATATTCTTCTTTCCTTACTTTACTAACTCTCCTTTGGCTCCGTTATCAACACCTTTGGTACCTCTTGGTTGTATTCGATAGTCTGATCCTTGATTCAGAGTCCTTGTAATTGAAGCTACTCTTCAAGTCTGCTCTTCAAGATCGGTGGTTTAGAGATAGTGCCATACTACCACGTGTACTTAGTAGAACCGTTAAGGTTATCTTCATCATCCAGGCTATTCAATAGCATTCATGTGTCTATAAAAATCGTATCCTTTCTCATTCACTACCTTCATGTCTCAGAGGTAGGTTTCACAGATGATCTAATGACTGTCGCGTAACAATATATACCTCAGGTATAACTCGAGCGTCCTACATAACCGTTCGTCTACGTCTACACTCCCATTTGGCTCAACACCACCTGCTTCTGGTCGGTCTTCCCCGTTCCCTCCTGCGGGCCAGCGATTCGCAGACGACTTGGAAGGCCAAAATGACCAAGCAATAGAGGGATTAAACGCTAAAGTGCGGATGCTGAAAGATGTGAGTGAATAGCGGGACACGGGATGGTGTTCTCCGTTTACTCCGATTCTCAAGTCCTAAACGCGAATGATGATGGTCTTTTTTGCAAATGTCAGCTCACAATCGGTATACGGGACGAAGTGAAGGATTCAGCGATTCAGCTCAGTCAAATGGTGCATTGTATCATTTGCTCTTATTATTTTAGGACACGCTAACATTTACTTCTAAAGAACGATGCGTTTGCAGAAACTTCGGGGATTCTTTCTGGGACCTTTCGACGCATGAACAACATGGCTTCACGACAGGGCTGTCGGTGGTTATGGTATATTGTTTTTCTCATCGTTGTGTTCTGGTTCTTCGTGGTCGTGTGGTGGTTTCGGCGATGAATATCACTTTGCACGTACATTTGTTCTTCTCTCCCTATACCATTACTATGGAATATTGGATACAACAACAGGCATAAAGTACTTAGAAGGGTTTCAAAACAGAGCCAGCAAAGCTACTGGTCGGCAATCTCTAAATTACCCTTGAATTCTGGTACCAAAATTTTGGATTAACAAAGACCGGAACGCAGTCACTGATTATATATCGTCCTTAGACGGAGCCGTGTATCTATCTATCAGGGATTCTGACCAGGTTCTACTCAAATTCCGTTGATCAGTATTACCCGGTGTAAGTGCGTGCAGATTCCAGATTTTTACTACATATGTACAGGAATCTCCCTCTCGTAGTAGATACATTTCGCGATCTCCAAATATTTGAACAGAATAACTATAGATATAAGGTAACAAGATATACACGGCCCTAATGAAGCAAGGCAAACGATGGGTAGAGTTTTTGCAAGGTCGATACTGAGTGATGCATATTACGGGTCGGTCCTAAGAGTCGAATGGCCAATCTCCCAAATCATTCGACGGCGAAGATAGGGTACGTCGTCTTGTCTGAAGTTGAACGTTTCCTCGCCACGGGACAAATATTCAAGGAATTGACAGGTGAAGACTCCACAATCATACCCATTCTCTTGTTGCGGGGTATCCTATTGTGGACTGGGTAAATTAACTTTTACATCCAACTCGCTTGGACACACCTTGAGAACATAATCTTCCCATCCAGTAAAATCAAAAGGTATACCCTTTTTGTTACGGTGCTCGGCATCTAGGTAACCTCGAAGGACCTGATTATAGATGGTGAATTTCGAACATAATGATAAAAGTGGTCGGGTCGCACTTTGAACACCGCTGACCTATCCAGATCCATGCTATCGTATGACTCCAGTCGTTTTTGTCGAAAGTTAATGGCTGCGGCCGTCCAATGGGTATTATTGTGATTCACGGGTATAAGCACGATGTCTTTTGAAAATAGATCGACCTATATCACAAATTAAGGAGAGCTGCGAGAAAAAGACATCGATATTTGACCGACCTTCTTGGTCCATTTTGCCAACCGTCCTTTCTCATACCCTTCTCGGGTCAACTTCTGCCAAAAGAATGTGGTAAAATAGTGCACATTCAGAACCTTGCCTTTCCGAGCATTGGCAACCCCATTAATTATTCCATTATCCCCATTCTCTTTAGATCCACCCGAACGTCCCAATATCAGCGCCCCATAATAGTTGATAATCTCGTCGTTCAACCAACTCCCTGGTTTCAAACGAACTAAATCCTTATCCAAAATCTGCTCTCTCGCGAACTTGGCGATGACACCGGACTGTTTTAGCAGGGATTTGACTTTGCCTTCGTCTTCAGGAGGTAATGAAGATGGGAGAGGAAGGCGTTGAGGTCGAAGACGTTGATCAATGAGATCGTCTTTAGAACGTTGTCGGAGTTTGAGATCATCAAGAGAAGGGCTCCACACTGGCGGAGGTTTTGGGCTATACGACTCAGAGCGTTAACAGAAAGGGGATCATAAATTGAGGCAGCTCGCACCCGCTGAACATCTTTTGAGCTATTTGTAGCTTTCTTTCTAACCATTGCTCTCGCTTTTGGATTAGTATTAGCAATAGAAACAACCAATCGATAACAGTACGGTACCTACACTTAAAGAATCTGAGCTTCGACGAGAAAGCGCTTTCTTGTCATCGAACGTGTATTCCGAGCGCAAGTCAATCATTGAAGCTACAATCCGTTCCATGAGTTCATGTCTTGGTCAAAATATGCGTATAGACTCACGGGACGTAAAGCGTGGTTTCTTCTCAGCATTTTCGAGCATATACGAGTAATCGAGATAGGCTGCATGTTTGCTTTGAGTAGCCGATACGGATGGAAACACAACACGTTATACTGACAATCGAAATCCTTTCGACCTGACTTGAAGCCTGGGATGAAAATGAATAACAGTTCGTTCAGTGAATTTATAAACGCACCTCGTTTTTGTCGAGCTAGTTTAAAAAGCAGATCTTTCGTTGCTTCCAAGTTCTTCTTAATTTCTTGCTTGTGCTAAACCGCAGTCAAACAATGAGGCAGTTGTACAATGGAACAAGACTCACTCTCTCCACATAGATATGCGGCCTACACTTGTAGAGCCGAGGCTGTTGCGCCATTTTCAACGACTGCAGGTTTTTTTCCAAAGCTGAAGTCGACCGAAGATATGGATCGAACATCAGAGGATCTGGAGGTGGACCCATTGTACTTTTTGTCCGGGGTCTACGAGAAGAATATAGATTGTCCGAAGAAGATGAGGGTGTAATGGGCAGCTGACGATGAGGGCTTGAAAATGTAGGAAAACTGATTTCAGAGCTTTCGGAAGACGAAAGAAAGTGACGATTGCGTGGTGTGAATGTGAATGACGATGTATAAGGAAAGGACGAATAACTACTCGTCGCGTAGAGATTTGTGGTCCTCAGAGAACTTTGTGACGCGGTGAATGAATGTACTGTGTTTGGTGTCGCCGGCGGAGATTCCACTCGAGACGACTCTTCTGCAGCAGCACCCATTTGTGTTAAAAGCTCTGGCGATGGAGAAAGTGTTTGGGAAGAGCCTTGTTGCTCAAGTGACTCTTCCGAAGACTCGGATGAGACGACGCGACCTAAATTGAGAGTTATTTGATGATTGGAAGACGCAAAGACCACGCTCAGCTACTAGCATGCTCACCTGAAAGAAGCAATATAGTATCCTTCCCCAATTCCTTCAGATCGTGGTATATTCGGTTCCAGCGAGACACGAGAGCGGCGGTTGAGGCTACAGCAGCAGGGCTTTGTCTTTCGCCGTCGACACTGAGAAGGGCTGTGCGCTGTTGTTTGATGTGTCGCACAGATGATAGTTGTTCTAGAGCCGGCCTTTTCCTGTCGTTCATTTACGAAAAGCAAATACAGAAAGACGGACTCAAAGATCGTTGTGCGGAAGTTCAGGTAAAGTCGCAATGTATCAAGCTTGATTAGCTAATCAAATTCACGGCCCGGTCTGAATCGTCCGAAAACGGCAATTAGTTTTTCGGGTTGAGGTTCGCTGAGAGGAGCTACTTGTGGCTATCAGCCTCCGTTGACACCCCTTGATATCGGTTTCTAAAGAAAAGGCGTCCACAACCTTCGATCTCATCATTCAGCTGCCAGCGATGGTCAAAATTCGAATTTGCCCGCTGCGGTGCGATCTACCAGTATGTACTATCATTTGGGCTATGCGCAACCTCTCGGGTTTTACTATTGTCAATGGCGATCACGCGTAGCCGTATAGAGAAAGAGAAGTAACAAAAATCTATCTAGCTACGCTGCTCTTGATGGTCTGTGAATGGTCCGGAGGAGAAGAAAGACGGAGATTAATGGAGAGCAGAAGTTTGTAATTGGCGGTCTCTGAATATTATAGGGCGTTCTGATCTTACAAACTTGAAAAACGAAATATTTCAAGCTCAGTTTCACCGTTGTCGTGAATTTACGTCGGAAATCTTGAGCTGAATTGGGGCTTACGAGATGGGGGAAATGTTGCAACATGTCGGAGATGGAGAAAGGCTTGGGACTGGAACTTTAGTGATCGCGACCAATCACAAGACATTACACACAGTCAACAGCAATCCAAATATAAATAATTGCTGTTTGCTCCCTTCCCTAGGCCCATCCGGAAAAAAATGGTTGGTCCTATAAGAAATCGCTCGCAAAAAAAGCTTGCTCCAAAATTTCATCCCTATCTTCGTCTCGAGCGACTCAAAACTGAGGAGACCTGCGGTAATTCCTGTTTTATTCTTGAAATTCGACTTTTGCTGGATTGCTCAAGGTATAGCCTAGATGTTGGGAGGCCATCGGTAACAAGCGACACCAAGGATATAGAGATGACGGACTCGTCAGCGGTACCGGAAAGCCAAGGCATCATTGTGGTTCATACTATAACAACAGTGAGCTTCCAATTTGTCTTGGCTCAGTCTATTCGAATAACGATTCTTCTTCCAAGATCATAGGTCATCGTGCTCGAACAGAAACAGTTGTGGAGACCGCATATCCCTGACTTTGATACTGCCTTGGGAACTCATCTGCATACCCACATCTCAATGACGGAGGCTGCTGACGGAAATGGTTGAAGAGACTTACGATCCTCTGCTACCCATACGAAGATCTTGGTGTATTATCCAGTTGAAGAAATCTACATGTCTATTCATTCCCTCCTCACATTCACAGCCTACCATAAGCAGCTCGACTGACCGATGGACAGACTTTCCATTTTATTTCTAGTATTCACCAATGACGGGACAAAGTGGCTACACGATCACCTACAAATTTAGCGAAATAACCGAGTCTGTGGTACCCCTGAGGCCCTGGCACAACGGCACAAATCTTTCCTCAAGACCGTTGCAATCATACGAACCACCGTGACTAAGGTCCATCTGTTTCTCAGCAATAGATACCCCGGGATCAAAGGCTCAATGTAGAACCAAACACTTACAACAAGTACTCTCAAGACATGGAGTAAATTATTTACTGAAGCCTCGCAAGGGATAGACACAGCTGTTACTCTCTTATCCTTGATTCAGCGAATTCCCATACAAACCCTAAAAAATCAAAACGGAAAGAATCATTAGGGCAGAGGCAGGCCCCACAAGCTCGTCCTCAAAACCTTTCGTCGGCATTGCCATGCCTCGTTTGCCTGTCTCTGCTTCGTTCTGGATTGTATATGAGAATCTTCTCGGATGTTGGCTGGGTATAATATTCAAGCAGATTCAGGAAGCTGCCGAGTGGTAGCTTGGATCTCGAAGACATCTCGTAGGACGAGTATGAGGGAACCAAAGCGACGGGGTCGATTTTGGGAACACTCGAATCATTGTAAGGTTGTCGATTCTATCTCATCTAATGATTCATTAATGTTGATTCCCGACACAAAGGGAATCGAAATCTGGTCGGTTACCGATATGTATTTCAACAAGTGTCTTCACTTCCAAACTCGGTGATTGACCGCACTGATGGCGCGAAAGATGCTGGTATGAAATCCATGATGTGACACCGACAGAAAATCTGAGTCTCATAGATACGTAGTCGGGAATCAAACGCTCAACGTGAAAATTCAACACACTAACAGCACCGTCAAGATGCGAAGTGACTTGGAAAAGGACGCTGCACAATCGTGGAGACGACATAGCCGTTACTACTCTTGTCGTCAATTCGGCGATTCCCATACAAAGTCTAAATTCCAAACTGAATTCACGATAATCAGGGCAAAGGTACGCTCGTTAAGTCGTGGATTCTACAAGCTTTCGCTAACATTACATGCGTACATTGTTTGCCTAACTCCGCTTCTTTCTAGGCTGTACATGCATGATGTCTCGGAGGTTGGCTGGATATACTGTTCAAGCAGAGTAGAGGAACCGCTCAGAAATGTTAGCTGTTGGGATTACTCCGTACGTACACATACTTATCAATATATCAGTTTTTTGCCCATCAACTAAGGATTACTGATTACTTACTCCAACATTAGCTTGTAGCTTGACGACGTTTTCATAGGATGAGAGAATAACCAAAGCAACGGTGTTGCTGTTGGGAAGACTGAAACCATTGAAAGGGATATTCTTAGGTCCTATCAAATTATTCATGAATATTTGTTCTTAACATCTTAAGGTAACCGAAATCCACTTGGTCGATTCAACCGTGACTATCTGTATTTCACAAAGAATTTACACTTCCAGATTTGGCCATTGAACACGCTGGCGGGTCCATGCACAGATGTGACACGGACACACGCGTATTGTCAAAGAGGAGGTTCACCACCAGTTATTTACGGGGACAAGGAGAAAATCATAAAAGTGTTTGTCGACATTATTGTGAAGGCCGTCTATTATACAAGCGTTTTGATAGCATCTTTCGGCACGAATACTGTACGTATCCTCATCGGTCACTGACTTTAGCATTACTTGATAATCTCGTATAAGGACTTAGTAGTAGTAGACTGCAGTCAGTGCTTGGCTGATTATGCCACTACCGTGGGCTCAGGACTTGAACTCTCTGTGTTTTTCGAAGAGCGGCTATCTACGGTCTCGCAAACAAATATCACCTCACTGTTAGTGATAATGGAGGATAATGATCACTCAGGCAGCTCAGATCACTTGGGCTTGCAATCAGATTCTGACCACATAGCTATATGCATGTCTCAGGACTATGGTCTGCATGCACTTTCTTCCCGCTGAGTAAGTTTTGAACTCTTATGAGCAGACATCGGTGTTAGAGCGCAAGTAGTAAGTACACCCGGATCCGTACATCCTGATCAGGAGCCGAGACCAGCTTTGACTTTTCTGTGCCGGGACATGTGATCCGTGACAATGATACTTAGGATGAAACGGTCACAATCCTGCATAAGGTATAAAGCTTACCCTCTGCCCTCCTTTCAACCTCGCTTTCCCGGGATCCGTTATCTTCCCATTTACGAAAGTACATAAAGGCAGCTCAAAGACGTTCAGGCATTTGCTTTATCTACTCCTCCAATCTCTAACTACCTCCAGGATCTAAACTTTTGTTCCTTTTACTTGCTACTTTTCGTCTCCCTCAGCATAATCCGTACAATTCATCCGCTATGGGTATGAGTTATCGCCGATACTTATACGGAGAGCGCGTATACGGATGCTCCAAGTGCAAGACTCATCTCGCTACAATACATTCCATGATATCCAGAGTTTGTGGCTAGACTCAGCTCATGACCGCCTGCGGCGTTAACGGATGTTTTAATTCTAGGCATTCAACGGGCAACATGGTAGAGCATATCTGTTTGATGTAGTGTAAGCACAAACACTTTGTTCTTGGTTTGGATCCATTCTGAATCGGCCTCATGTAGTGTCAACGTCGTAGAAGGCGAGGCTTGCGATCGTCCGATGACTACTGGAAACCACACAGTTCGCGATATTTATTGCATCAAGTGCGGCACCACACTGGGGTGGAAATACGTTGGTGTGATCCTTTCTCATGTGACGTGTCATACTCATAGCTTTGTTTTTAGGATAAGGCCTACGAAGCATCCCAGAAATACAAAGAAGGCAAATACATCCTTGAACGGAATCTCCTCATTGATGTCCAGTAATGGACCTCTCAAACCGATTTGACGGCCGCGCCGTGGATATTCCGTCCATTGCTTTCCTGAGGTGGACCCATTACTTCGCCTGGTCGCTCATGTATTTTAGGATGTCAACATCCGTCTTTCGGACTTTCGTGGAACTATCGAAATATTAACACGGTTTGTAGAAGGGACGTCAGGACCGCACGTGTCCGCCAGACGGATACCCACCTCATTTTCACCTTCAAGTTTCGTTTGCTTGATCCACTCGAGCCTTGGTGACTTCTGCTTTGCTGACCGTTTATTGCAGCAGAGTTTCCGAAACACCTTTCTAGAAGGATGTGTCAGGGTGATACATACACCCACCGTTAAACCCAATCTATCTGATCCTACTCTTTTCTGTGTTCACGCTCAGTTGTATGTTGGACATGACTCTTACCGAGTCATATGTACACTGTCTCAATCGCGGTTCCTTTGATTCATATGTTCCCGCTTCGTACTCTGTCACTCCCTGTATCATAATAGGTGTTTACGAGCATTTTATAATGTTATAAATGGTTCAGACTACTGCTGCTGCCCTAGAACTTGCCACGACATTGCAGAACAGCATTTTTAGATGTCAATGAGGAGTTGTTTAAAGCATTTGTAGGGCCTAGAGGGCCAGATAGATATTGTTTGTCTGGTGGATGACGGCAGGAATATTTTGAGTTGACAATTTAGGTTAGTCTCAAATAGTCATGATCAGCAAAGTTTTCGGCAGGTGAAGCTCTACTCTGCACTGTGCAATACAACATTGTATCTGGCAGGTTGACTCGATTTTGTGATGATTTTCTATGACCTAGAACTGAGAAGAATATCAAAAGATTCGATGCGCCTCAGCCTGTTTGTAATGTAAGGTGCCGCGGGCGCCCAATAGTGCTTTCGGGACTCAGTACTCAATGCCGGCCGGCCCCGAGTTAAATAAACTCTATAGGCGGACTAATGGCAGTCCCCAAACAAATGATCCCCAAGCTGTTGATCTTTGGGTATATAATTCAGCCAGCACACTTTCTCCAATTCCTCGTTATCCTCTGAAGCGTCTTGCATCACTGACAGAACTTCAGTGCTTTTCGTGTTCGCCGCCTCTGGCCTTACTGTAAACGACCCGTTGCATTCTGTCCACCCTATTCACTATGGGTAAGTTCTTTTTACCGCGTTTACTACGTATTTTGAACCCGTTTTTTGTCTTGTCAGCTTCATTGACGATTTCACCGCGTCCCTTCGTCTCGTCGCCTTTGGCAGGTGCATCCCAGCATACGGGTGTCGCCACCAGACCAAGTGCTCCTAGACGGAATCCTTCTTTCCCGTCTTCCCGTGCCCTACGTCCTTTCCCCAGCGTTGCTAACGCACTTCGACCTTACTCTACTGCCTCCAAAAAGGCTGTGAAGCTCATTGAGCCACCTAAAAACCAGCCTTGTGTTTTTATGCTCAACCTAACGCAGGCTGAGTTCGGCAGGCAGGACTGAAAGTCCATTCGACAAACGAAAACAGCATTATGCTTCCGGGCTGTTTGGATGATCCTCGCAGCGCTTGCTCGACCGCTGTTGCGGACGAAACTCAACTAGATTATGGATGTGCACACAAACACTAGCGCGCACATCTCTTGTCCTCTGTTTCCTGATAACATTATTCCTATCCGACTGCATTCCTGTTTTTCGTATACAGCCTTTGCGTATTCTTCCTGACAGATGAATGTTCGTTGTCTTCGTGTTGTGAGACCAGTCGTCGTGTGGTTCCGGTGGTTACAGTGTATGTATTCATTAGATTCTATCAATCGTCGGGAGTAGGTGTTTCTTGTAAGATCTTGATCCCCAATGCACTTTGTATATCTTATCAGTACGTTATTGTGTTTTTGTTCAATCGGAATAGTTTGGCTCTGTATTATATTAGTATGTGGACTTCGGATAGGCTTGAACCAGGCATCCCCAAAACCAAGCATCACCGTGTGTATCTTCTACGTACAGTCCATATACCCTGGCCCTGTTAGAAATTTGAAGTACATAGGTCATGTTAACCATGGGGAACGCGGGGTAAACTTTCGTGCGGGGAGTACTTGACCTAAATGACGATACTATAGTACCACACGGTTTCACGAAAGGAAACTGGACAATGATATTGTCGTTGGTAGATCACTACTGACAAAGACCACTCACGAGGTCTCTGACTGCAATTTGAACGTGTCTCCTTCCAGCGTATAGTGGTCCTATGAGAATGGCGTGAAAACACTATTTTGGTGAGCTTAGCGCAGGCCTGAACCAACCACTTATGTGAGATCTCTCCGTTATAACTCACAGCGCAGCGTCACGCGAGCGTAATTCAGACATACATAGAAGGCTGCCATTGTCATCGAGATTTGTTCTATGCATCCACCCATCAATTTCATTAAAAACAAGGTTCGCTGGAGCATGGACTTATTAAATGTAGTATGGGAAACAGAGGATAGTTTCTTGACACGATAGAGTTTGCGATCATGGTGCGTACCAGTTCTGAGCAGTTCATGAGAGTTGAACAATCCAGAGTTGCTCATGTTTTGGGAATTTGAACCTGCGAGAGGAAGTTGTAGCTTCAAAACTGGATCTCAAAGAGTAATCGGTCCTATTTTCCAAAATTAGATCCGCTCACTTCGTGAACGTAACGCTGAGAACATTTAGAGGTTTTCCGAGAGTCGACAAGGACGGAGGCAATCGAGGTGGAATGACCTTCCTATGAGGGTACCAATCCTACGCCCACATCTTTATCAGATAATGGCCATTTCGGCGACTAGTAATAGCCGGGCGAAAAGATCGAAAATTTGAAAGTCTTCGGAGCCGTTGTCGGGGAAATGTTCATGTCGAAGAAAAATCGAATTAGAAGCGCGAAACTTGCGCAAAATTTCGAGTCTCGCGTGCATCGATGAACTGATTCAAAGTTACATACCATACGTCAGTGTGATTTTGAAGCACTGTAGTCTACCTGCCGTTGCTCAACTTCTGCAGTTTCCTGTCCTTGAAGCGTAAGTAGAGCTTGAACGAGAGCACTCTGCGAGTTAAATACCTATGCGATGGCAATGCAATGTGTGATCGTCTTTTGTTTCCTTTTGAATTCCAGCGGTTGGAGATTTCTGATTCGAAACTCTGGTCGTTCCGTTTTTAGCCTTTCGCTGCATGTAGGCCAGAATTTGCACAGGCACTCTGATGTACCGGCACTGCTTCCTGCCAGTGCCATGCAGGAATCGAAGAAATGGGTCAGGTAACCGAGACCAATGAGGACAAAGGTACCTTGGGCTGTCCTATCGATCCTTTTGAGGGTGGAAAACGGAGAATAATGGTTGGGTTCGAGTCAAATATGTTAGAGATTTCCGCAAGATGAAGAGGCTTAATCACGGACCGGAAACTTCCGGACTTTACATAAGCTCAGAGGGGCAATACACTGCTTCAAATTCCAAGCTTGTGTTACTACACTGTTAGCTCTCGATTCTTACCCAAAGGCTTTCCTCTGCGCCTTTCGTTACGACCCGTCCACGAACCACGACTTTTGCACGACGATTGTCTGAATATTCTTCTTCCTCTTCTCTCGTCAAGCCAGAGCTTGTCTTCCCTGTCAATATCTCATCACCTTTCTCCTCGCTCTCTTCCTGCTTATAAGTCTTCATCTGCATTTCCCTATTCGACACCTTCCTTTACGCTCGCCGAACTCTTTTCTGAGGTGGATACTCTCCTATCCAATCGCTAAGCACCCTTGCTGATTTTCTGCTCGCTCAGAAATGGATAACTGGAGAGTTGCTGTTCTTGGTGATGGTGGAGTGGGCAAGACAGCCTTGGCTGTTCAGGTGAGTTTTTATGTTTTTCTTTACCTTCCGGAAATCTGAGAGTATTCTTTCCCAGTTTACGCTCAATTGCTTTGTTGGTAAGCGCTTCTCCGCCCGACGTTCCGAACATTCGTTGACCCACATAATTTCAATTCGCCTTATACAGAAGTATGTCGGCCAACCTTTATCCCGTATTGGATCACGGTTTGCTCATAGTTTCACTGTTAGACTTATGATCCAACAATAGAAGATGCATACCGAAAACAGTTGATAGTAGACAATCGAATGTGTTTTGTCGAGGTCATTGACACTGCTGGACAGGGTGAGCACCGTCGTATTTGATAACTAGCATTTTCTCAGATAATTTATCTAGAGGAATACGCCACACTACGGGACCAATGGGTCCGGTAATGCTATTCTGCCTTTCGGCTATGATTTTCTTAGCTCATTTTTATCTTCTATATTTTCTAGAGAAGGACAAGGGTTCATTCTTGTCTACTCAATCGCGTCGCGGCCAACGTTTGAACGCCTCGATATATTCCGGCAGTCCATGCGACGAGTCAAGAGAGGAGATCCGATCTTCATGCTGGTTGGCAATAAATGCGACAAGACCTGGGAACGAGAAGTATCAAAGGACGAAGGACAGGCACTTGCAAGACAATTCGGTTGTGAATTCATTGAAACCTCCGCCAAAACAGCGCAAAACGTCGAACGTTTATTTACGGACCTCGTTCGTGCCCTACGACGGACACGCAATGTAGAAGCAGGTCCTCCCGCAGGCGGCCCCGTCAGGCCGCCAAGAGAAAAGAAAACGAAGTGCATTATCTTGTAGGAGATTTTACTGGGATTACTGGTTGTTAGATTCCCTTCTTTACCTTCTTTGATGATACCACTATATGATTTTTCTTCAATGCTTTTCTACTTCCTGTTCGCTATTTCATCTTCTCGCATTACTTCCACTTTGCTCTTTAGGCCGCAGGCATTAAGGTATCCGCAGTTGCTCTGTGTAGTACACCTGACGGATCTCTTTATCGAGCGATCGCGATACACATCATTTCTGTAACTCAGCTTACTTATCAGCCACGTCTCACTACCTGTCAGTGTCACTTGAACACGTATGTATACGGTTTGTACTGTTGGACACATCAGTTTGCGAGGGATGATCAGGGCCGCCCTATAAAGAACCCCTGTTGAACCCGTTCACCACCGATGTCTTTCCAGTGTAGCAATGCTGATTTTCATGTGCGCTCTGTTCATGACAACGAGCTGTTCGCCGTGCGCCGACAAGCACTATACAGCAGCGAAGTTTTTCGTGAGTATCTATCGGATGCTAGCTCCATGCCTACTTAGCACTAATCATTTGTAAATTCAGGTGACATGTTTACATGTTGTGGCGAATCCGAGGAGACTTTGGACCTTCACGAAACTGCTGACAGTCTGGCAGCGCTCTTAATTCTTCTACACCACCCCCCACAACCGCCGACAAAAATCAAACGTGATAAATACAATCTTATACCAAAGGTTTGGAACGATCCAAAAACCGTAATACCTCTGCCGTTGCTCCCAAGGCTCTTTGAGCTTGCAGATAAATATGCATTGCCGGCGGATTCTGTTACAGAAGTACTGGGAGAACACCTTTTGGCTCATGCATCTGAAGAACCCTTAACGGTATATGTAATCGCGCATTCTCAAGGGCTACATCGCATTGCGTCTCAAGCAAGCCAGTTCCTTCAACCAATGGCGAGTTATAGCTTGCATGAAGTGGAGGCAATACCTATTGAGGCATATCATCGTTTCGTCCAATTACAAGACACTCGAGTCAAGGCGATGCGTAAATATCTACTTTCAGAGGAAATATTCCCTCACGGTAAGACTTCTGACGAAATTTGGTGACTTATCTTAACCAAACTTTGGTTACAAATTCTCATAGGTTACGGGATTTGCGCCTCACATTCGCGAGAGACAACACAGCTATGGCATTCCAAGAGGATGAGCCTCGCTGTTAAGGTGGAAACATGTAAGTACCGCTGCGAAAATTAGAGCAAAAACCCATCGTTCTCATTGGTACGTTTCTTGTCAAGTGACGGATGTCGCCGGGGAAATGGAAATTGTTGTAAATCAGGAGCCCGTTCAGAGCTGTGCAGTGTGTCGGAAAGCTTGCATTGCAGCTGTGGAAATGTTGAGGGTTGGTAACAAATACCGCCATTGTGATTCCCGCTGCGGCCTGTACTAAAGACAGTATCCAATCATTCTAGTACAAATGTCGCAAGATTCCAAGGACAGTGGACAAATTGGATGCCTGACTGCAGCGCAGCGCCTCATGGGGCTTCGTGGGGTTTTTTGCTGTCTTTGACTCTCTCTGGGATAGCCAGCCCTTCCGTCTGTCCTGGACTAGTAGTATCAATCATGACTACAGAAATGGGAACAATTAATCATGGCTACCTTACATCTGAACTTGAATGATCAAGTTTTGTCAATATTCTGATAATTCGAAGAGTATCATCATCACATATACGTAAATAGAAATTTAGAGGTAGCTATAGGCGTCTATTTCTCATCTACTTGGGTCACTACAAATTCAATGGAGAAAAGGCGTATCGCCACTCTCGACACAGAAATCCTTGTCATCGATGCGCAACTGGACATGCTAGAACGCCGAGATGCCGAGATGCGGCGTGTACTGAGCGAAATGCAGCGGATGCGGGACGCAGTCGTCGCTGAACGAGAGGCATTGGAAGCCAAGCGAAGAGAAGTCATTGGCCAAAGACAACCTATCAACTGGCTTCCCGGCGAGATTCTCATCGAGATTTTTTCATTCATCTACAGCAATCCTGACGAGAATGAGTCAGCGAGCATCGAAGACCAAAATACTCTGGTTAATGTAACGCATACTTGCAGCAAATGGCGAATGCTTGCCCTTTCCACTTCTCGTCTCTGGTCATTGATTCACGTTCCTTGCACTGGATGGAGCAGGGAACGCGTTTCGGCTTTTATAGCGCGCTCTTCTGACGCCCCTTTGGATGTCATCTTTGGTGGGCAGGGCTGCTTTCCCCGCACTGAACAGTGCACACCTCTCTCTCGGAGACTGTCCAGAGTATTGGGTATACTCATGCAGAATTCATCCCGCTTGAGGTATTTATCTGTAGATTGTATGGCCGTCGACACGTCGGCGGTCATTTTACAAATGCTCAACGACAAAGACAACCAATATCCCCTCCTCTCTTCCCTTTCGCTCGCCATCACGCGGGAAGTTGCGCATCCTGCATCCTTCCCGGATGCTCAAAGGCCGCTGATAGAATTCTCTAGTGCGAAAGAGCAGGGTCGCCTAAAGCATCTTCGTATGCAGCGAATTCCTCTTCTTTCCCTCTCGCCGCGGTTCTACTCGTCATTGACGACGCTTGACATTTCTTTCGCCAAGCTTCCCCTGCCCAATTCAGCACCGCTTCCGGATTTTCTCGCACTACTCTCAATGACTCCTCAACTGATTTATCTCTCACTCTCCATGAACTTGTTGACGACTCCTCTCGACGAATCTACACAGATGAATCCAGTCTTACTTCCCTATCTGAAGCACGTAGACCTGAACTGTGGGCACTCTGTAGTTTTTCCGCGAGTATTTTCATACATCAGCGCAACTGGGTTGGAGAAGATTGAGTTATGGCTTACTCCTAGCTCTAGTAATCTGACACTATCTGTAACGCCGTCATCTTCCGAAAGCCGATGGTATTCTACCCAACAGAATCTACACCTGTCATCACTGAAAGACTTATGCCTCCAGTTCATTGGTCGAGATCAAGATTTATTGAGCTCCCCCCTTCGCTATTTTACTTTCCCTATCCTACAAAAACTCGAAATCATCAATACTGATCCTGGGGTTCGTACTCCTGCAAAGGCCGAAGCCGAAGCACATCACATTCAACTTCCTCCTATCCCTCGATTCGAGTCCTTCTTTCGCGATCCTCGTTTTCCTTACCTCACGAGCCTCTCTCTTTCTCACTTCGAGGTCGAAGAATCAAGAGTTGATTCTCTTCTGGGCTATATCCCTGCTTTGACCTCACTCTCTCTGGATACAGTGACGAATTGCCTAGTGTTATTGGAGAGCCTGACGTTGAAGGCCACTCGAGTAGCCGCTGGACATTCGCTCGGCTGGATGTCAGAGTTCTTGGATTCCCCGAATAAGCAGAAGGCCCAGCAACCTCAACGTAGGATGAAGTTTTGTTCAAGACTGGAAGCATTGTCGCTTTGGGGATGTGACCTAGATATCACCGTTCTTTATAACATGATCAAGGCGAGGAACGATCCCACCCAGGATGACGATGACGATACCGGACCTTACACCACGGTTCTTCAGTCTTCGACTAAACGTTCCGCAACAGTATTGCCAGCTCGAAGAGTAATTAGACCTCTTCGAAGGACAAAACTTTCATCACAATCAAACAACCAAAACATCGAATCCGTGGGTATATCGGAAGATGACACGTCTACGTTTTTCGGTGCCTCTAGTTCTTCCGCTGCAACTGTACTTGCAAGCCCCGCTCTTTTGCAGGCGATGCAGGCCAGCGCTGCACAACCCACTTCCCTGGTGTCCTACCTACGAGTCACAGGATGCAAAGGCGTAAATGATAGGGCAGCAGGACGTTTGGCAAAATTAGTAGCAGATATCGTTTGGAGTGACTGATTATTTATGATGCCAGAACATAGATTAGTCTTACATGATCTATATTTTCACCAACTAACGAAGGATACCTGTACACGTATGTGTATTACAGTGAAACCGACTACCTATAGATATGATGAGGGCATTGTTTGCGATCGTACAATCATGAATGCAATGCAAAACAAGAAACATTAAGTGTTGTGCCATAGCAAAGTCTTGAGGTTTTTCCAAACCTCGGAATCCCGATATAAATATGTCATCGAGTTGAACATTCCTGGCTGTATCGTTTCGCTTCTCTCTTTGAATAACCACATAACGGCGCCCCATGAAACTGCAGCTAGTACAGCAAAATACTGAGGATTGGGAGGCACAGGTTTTACAAGTGCAGTAGCCCGTGGCGATTGTGGGGAAGACGAGTATGGAGATCCAGCTCGAGGTATGAACGAAGCTACTACGCGGGCTATCACGTATAAAACAATCTAGTAGTGCAACGCGTTAAAACGGAACTGATATAAAGTACAAGAAACATACACACCTGTTCATTGACCGCCGTCCGTTCTCCGAACACAATAAATCCACCAATGAGGCCTGCAATAAACGTATCTGCACTCCGCTCTTTCCCGCCATTCACTTTCTTCTGGAGCAGCAAAAGTGTCTTGTAAAGAGATACGAATTTAGCAAGATTGAAAGCGTGCTGTTTCGTGGCGCGATAGATAACTTTTAATCGTGTCTTTACACTTAAGAGAACCATTGGATTTGTATGAAGACCTAGAACGAAGGGACACTTACTCTCCGCGCCCGAATAATATTGACATTACGAGTGCATGGGGGAATCTAACTTTGACACCATAGACAAAACCATTGCGAGCGCCTTTAAGAATTGCGAGATAATCGTGAAAGTCAGGGTTCAAAAGGAAGTTTTCGATACTAGATAGGTCCATGGTAGTTCAGTATGAAAGAAAAAGACAGCACAAACTGGCAACGGGTAGCAAATCAGTATTCACATGCAAATTCCAGATGCATAGTGGCCGGAAGTCCCGGAACGGTTTCAACGCCCTCAAGTAGTTTTCAAAGGGACCGACAAAACTGGCGGTGTGATGACGGTGTCGTCCACCACCCTGACACCAGAACCCGTAGTCGTAACGAGAGAGAGAGAACGGTATCATCGTTTATTGCAGAAATTATATACCGTAATGAGTAAGTCCAACGCTCTCCTTAGTACTCTGCAAGACTAAATGCTCTGCATGGCAAGATCTCTAGCTGTGGCACAAACCCTAAGCGGAGAAAGAGACGAATAATTACACACTCACCCCCTCATCAGGAATCTTCTCAAAACCTTCACTAAGCACAACAAATCGACGATAACGCTTGTAGAACCTTGGCTGAATCTGTAACGTTTGAAGTACATCGGCAACTTCTTCGTTGACCTCTAAGAAGGCAGAGTCCTGTTCGATAGCTCTTGCAGGAGCGGCACCCACACAGAATTTAACTATTTCTTCATGATTAAGGATGCGAAGCTCTTGTTGAAGATTCCAGCAGTCATTCGAGGCTTTACGGTCACTTGTTAGACGTATTACTCCATCATCGAGCATGTTCAGCAGCTCAGCAAATGCAAAACTATCATCTAGGCTAGAATGGGATTGGGGTAAAACCATACCAAGCATACGCGCAATGAACATAAGAATTTATGCATACCTGTCCCATATCCTGATATCTCCATAATAATTTTTAATCGCCAATCCGAGTACAGACGGGACAATATATGCCTCCCAAAGAGGGTGCATTGCAACCTCATGTATTTTTTGCATCAACAAGTCAACATTACTTGTCAACGCTTTGGTGGTAAATGTTATTATTCCACCTGATGCATAACTGTTAACATAGCAGAACAGGATCCGCAGAATGAAGACATACCAAATGGGTATACTTCATCCACATTCCATATTTTTTGTGAGGAGTCTGTCTCGAAGAGAATAAATACTGGCTTGAGTTCTTTTGCCCGAAGGAGCCCAGAGCGAAGGCTCAATTCTTGAAGTTGTGTTTTGTGCACAAATATAATGTCAGATTTTGACGAAATAGACGTAGTATATGCCTGTTTAAGATAAGGCTGTAGCTCGGCTAGGTCACTTATTTCCATTCCTGGCGGAGTCAATACATGACACGATAGATGGGAGTTCGCTTGGAGCCAGTCCTGTATATTTTTCATAACTGACGAGGAGTGAAGAGATGTGCCGCAGGCTGACATTACTTCGGTAGTCTCCAGTGCACAGTTTTCCGTAGCATTGCTGACGCAGAGAGCCGAATCAACCCTGTCCCATTGAGCAGCACTGAGTGACAGATCCAAAAAAGCTGATTCAAGTGTATCTTTTTCGTTCGGAGATGATGTTGAAGGATGTTGGGTGGATGAGGAAGCATCCTCTTGACGGGGTACACCCAGACTTGGACTAGGAGGAGCGCTGAAGAAGAGAAAGACTTCTCACTACCGGACTTATCTGGATCAAATTTGTTCCTTACATCGGTAAATTTGTTTGTAGAAAATATTCCGGACTGGTTTGCAAAGCGGACTGTTGTGCTGCTTGACTCGTTGTAGGACCTGTATTGAAGTGGCTGTATGGCTCAGTATAAGTTTCTTCACAAAATTGTTCATCTTGAGGATCTGCAACTTGAACTACTCGTGCATTTACATGCCGGACAGCAGGCTTGGATTTTTGTCCGATAGGCAGCCAACTGACTTTTGGAATACTATCCTTCAACATTTCCACTGCGCGTCTATCGAAGAAGTTGAGAGGATGTCGGAGAGCAGTTGCACCAATTTGCTGTTGATATTTTGTGTTCAACCTGGAGAGTTCACCTAACTTGATACCTTCGGGAATAAATGTGTGACCAGAAGGCACTGTGTCATTTTCCATGGATCCTTTTGCGGGTGGTGGATCAAAGGACTGTTTGTCAAAATATTAATTCATGGATGTGAATTTTTAAAAGTTTTGTGCACCTTGCCCTTCCCGCCTGTAGCAACAAACAGCTGGATGTTGAAGGTGAGAAATTGCTCACCAAGAGGGATAAGCGATACACACTGTGTCATTGCCTGAGTCTGATGGCTCGAAACCTTCGGTCTCAACCGAGTCAACCCTCATCCTCTTTGCTTGCTTGTTCTTCTTTGGTGATAATTTTCTTGACTGATACTAGTAACACGATACTCAAAAACAGATCACTTCTGTGACCGCTCTATTGAGACTCACAGTTTCGTCGGAGCTGCATTCTTCTGACTCCGAACTGGAGCTTGGGGTATTGCTTCGGGGCTGGGGAAGGGAAGATGAGGGGCAAAAAGTTGTGAATTAAATCAGAAGACTCACTCTTGTCACTACCAAATTTCTTCGACTCGATGTAGGTGGAGGTATATTGATTACAAGGCGTTGAGGAGGCGCAGGGGGGCTTGAATCTGAAACACCGTTGTCCTCATCGGAAGGTATTCTTTTCCTCTAGAATTTCGGCGAAGTTGTGTTGAGGTTGCCAAAGATGACAGTTTGCAAAAGTAGACAAAGTCAGGACAGATTATTTCAATGATACTCACTTTGGTAAAGGAAGAAATGCTTGAGTCCCCTTTCATCAATTTGATACGTTTACGTTCAAGATAAACTTGCAGCGGGCCTCTGCATGTAGCCAAAGATTCCGCGGGTTCCCATCTAATTTACCAACGGAAACTATATGTACAGCATCTACATGAATATGTATGGGCTCACGAGTTGTAAGATTTTGGCCAACCGCTCCACTGAATATCGTACCATCCATGTGAAAGACGTTGAATAATAGTCCATCAGATTGTATTATTGAGCATCCATGCATATGCTCACTTGGATTAAGTACTGCTACTTGCACAGTGAGTTAAAAGCGTGTTGTATAAATCAAGGATAAGCATACCACAATTCCAGACTCGTTTATCCTATCGTCAAGCACTTGATCTACACATTGGCAGGCTACTGAGTCATTTTTGCAAAGCACTAGAGAATGCGAGTCATGTACCGACAAGCCAAAGTTCTTCGCCTGAAGATGTGTGCCCTACAGACTTTTTGTAGTGTGATTTATTCGAGCTAGGCATAGCTGCTGTAAAGTTTTAACTTAGACAAGTTGAAGTTCAAAAAAGAGACGCACGTGTAATAAGCGGGCGTTTATTTCTCTTTCCCTCATCGTTATGTCGTCTTCGAAGTCCAAGACGAAACAAGAAGAAGCTCTTCAACTGCTTGATGACCTCGATTCATTCACTCCGATAGAAAGCGCTGTTTCTTCTGGCTCTGCGGCTGCACCAGCTCCCGAGAGCGAAACTGAAGTTCTAGCTTTCCTCGACGAGATAACGCAGAAAAGCTCTGAGCCAACACGACCTACAACTGCCCACCTTGAAAGACCGGCCTCAAGGACTGGAGCTCCATCTTTGAGGAAGAGCACAGAACGTGTTAGGCTGGGAGGTTCGTCATTGTCTACTGGTACATCCACCCCTTCTAGAGCCGGCACACCTCCGACAAACTCTAGAACGACAGGAAGCTTTGAACCGGCATCGGAGCCGACTACTGCAACTGGAGGTGGAGGTGGAGGTAGCTGGGGGTGGGGTTCTGTTTGGACTACAGCTTCAGCTGCTTTACAACAAGCACGGTCGGTCGTCGATGAACAAGTAAAGAACTTGCCAAGTAACGAACAAGCAAAGAAATGGAGTGAAGGGGTGAAAGAGTACGCCAAGACACATCAGTTAGACAAGATTGGCAAGTCCGATGCTTTCATCGATCGTCACTAGCTTATATCGAGTGCAGGACAGGATTTCAAGCGCGTCGGTCTTTCAACGCTGACTGATATCCTCAATGTCGTTGCTCCTCCGATCTCTGAGCACGAAGTCATTCAAATTTGGCTCAGCCACGACATGAGTGGCTACGATGGTATAGAGAATATCGTTTATCGTGCTATGACGAGAGTATGTGTCGAGTTGATTTCATGCTAACGATTCTGGTCCTCATAATAATCTCGTACGTAGGTTCTGGAGCAAGTCGAAGGCGGTGATCTGATTGTAAATCGGGGTGAAGAATCCCGGCCCAAAGATGATGCTGGAAATGCCGCGAGAGAACTCAACACTGTTGAAGGCTATGAGGCCGCTGTAAAGCTTTCACAGGTGAGGGGTTCATTCGTGCTATGCGTATCTCTGCTCATATACGTTGTTAGGCTAATCTGGACGAGCTCATCAAAATTAAAGATTCCGCATTGAAGGCCCAAAAGGAGACATTATCGTCAATTCAATCGCCCACGTCGTATTCTTACGTGTACCTCCGTGTACAGCCGTATCTCACCTCATACAGCGTCCCGTCTACGAGCGCGTTGGCTTCTACGGACGGATCTGCACCTGCAGAGCAATCCAAGCAGCAACATCTTCAGTTTCTGCTTTACCTTTCTGATCCCGACCACAATCTGATCCATTCCACCATCACACAGTCTGTCCCAGGAGCCTGGCTTGGAATTTGGGATGATTATGAGTGGGTCGAGGATTTAGTTGCGGAAGTCCTGCGGGTTGGAGTGGAAGTCATCGGTCAGGAATATCTTGTTTCCCGAATGGGATGGGGTGGATTGAATGTGAAGGAGAAGCTTGGAGAGGATGAGGGGGAATCGGAGGGGACTGTCGAGAAGGAGGATTCGTGACTATTGGTATAATAATACAACACTACAAGCTATAAGTCCGATTTCTGATATCTTTTTGTGTAATTTTATTTTGACTTGAAAAATACTTTCTTTCTAGTGTATACATTGGTCAGGGTAACATCAGGATAATTACATGTGCCCAAGTGTATGAGAAGCATATCTCATACCATCTCTGCTAATTCTGCTTCTCGCTTGTTGAGACGGTCTATTTCAATGTCCATCGCAACATTTGCCATTTCAATTTGTAGTACACTCGAGATGAGCTCTGTCCAGCGCGTTTCCAAGGCGTTGAGTTGTGCTCCGGTTTTGGTCTGTATAGTCGTCAAAGAATCGGGATGGGTGGTATCCAACGTAAGGTAGGATAGGAGAACGTACTTGGAAGTTTTTACGATCTCGGTTTACGTCTTCTGTGAGTTTTTTCAGGTCTTCCAGAGCCTTCTCGACTTGTTTGGCGGATGCCTCGACAAGGTAATTATGTACTCTCCACGAGTTTGCGCCGTATGTTTGCAGTAAGGTGAGGTTGGTTTGCCTGTGGAACCCTACAATCGTTACAAGATCAGGCGACCTATTCACAAAACGATACGTACCGAATCCGTTGATGCTCCAACTGGGCCCGAGCGTTATTTAAGGATGCTTGCCATTCTTCATCAGTGGCAGGAACGGAGGCAGGCGGAGGTAACTGATATCGGGTAGTGTCTAACGGCGGAAACGGATGATGCGACTCGATGCGCGCGAGTTCAGCCTGAAGTAGGGGGTTTTTCTGCAAAATGTCAGGTTATCGTCAGAAATTCAAGATAACGAAGAGAACACGAACAGTAAATAATTCATATGCCGGTGGGACGCGCGGATGTAGAGTCGTTGGTGGTTTTGGCTCCCGAGCTAATTCCTTTTCAACTTTTTCTTTGAGAAAAGGGAACTTTGTGAGGTCGTCGTCGTAGTAGGGTAAAGAGTCGAAGATCACAGGAGCTGAGTTGTCTGCCATATCAGAGTAATAGGAAAGAAATGAGCGTGGGAACGTAGATATTCCCTTCATACCAACGAATGCTCTCGAGGATAGCAATATGTTCTGGTCAGGCTTTCAGAGCAGCCTCAGCTTTGTCTTCAGTGAAGAGGGCTCGCTTTATCCAGAGCTCTTCGTCGTTCAAAGGCAAGTGGAACCATCCGATAAAACGCGGTTGAAATAACATACTTCCAGCCTCTGCCTCACCCTTCAATGAACCGACTTCTCCGAATCCATCCGTTGAGAAATATGCGCAGGCTGCTGAATCTCTTCATACCTACGGCTCATACCTCATGCAATGCCTTCCCAAGTTCATTCAGCAATTCTCTGTGCTCCGAGACGAATTAACGTTGTATACGGCGCCTTCTGGCATCATCCCTCTGCTTACATTCCTCCGAGATCATTCTCAATGTCAGTTTAAGAGTGTTATGGATATCAGTGGAGTTGATTTCCCGGAGAGAGAGAAGAGGTTCGAGGTTGTGTACCATATGTTGAGTATCAGGTTTGCCGGAAGGTTGAGGGTCAAGACATATGCTGGTGAGGGAGACCATGTGCCGAGTGCTGTTGAGATTTTTAGAGGTGCAGACTGGTATGTGTCTGCTTGAGCTTGTGTATGTCCCAGGTGCTGAATGTCTCTGTCTTAGGTACGAACGTGAAGCTTGGGATCTCTTCGGAATCTTCTTCAGCGGTCATCCTGATCTGTGTGTCTCTTTTTCATGGCCGAGGTAATCATACTAACCCAATGTCTGTCTAGTCGGCGTATCCTGACTGACTATGGTTAGTTCATGCCATCTGCTCTTGTATGTACTGTTGATAACGGTTTTTTTAGGCTTCGAAGGCCATCCTCTCCGGAAAGACTTCCCTCTTACTGTGAGTAACAGAATATAAATCTTGTACCTTTTACTGAGGAACTTCAAGGGATACACGGAGGTACGGTATGACGAGGAACGCAAGCGTGTCGTGTACGAGCCGCTGCAGCTCACCCAAGCCTTCCGGTAAGGTCCATGATAATATTCACCACGAAATCATTAACACCATCTTCACAGGAACTTTGAATCTCTTTCTCCTTGGGAGCAAATCGGCCAAGGCGTCAAGCCAAATCGGTACGCGTTTCGATGTGACTTGCTGAAATTTTGCCTCGTTCTCATTCTTTGTCTGTAGCCCTGAAGAACTCAAACCCTTGCCTCCACCAAAGGCTGAGCCAGAAACTAAGAAGTAATATACTGTAGATTGTTTAGTCTATGTTAATGAAATTCTGTTTTTGGCTTGACCTAAGGTTGCGATACACTTACGAAATTTTGATCCTCGGACTGGCAGCACTTCCTTTTTGGGCCAATTACTTCCCCGATGCCGGGAAAGGTCGGCTTTGCAACAGAACTCATTGGAGAGGTCGTCTCTGGAGGTTACGTTCCCCAGGCAAGTTTTTGGTTCAATATTTCTTCTGTGCTTTATCTGACTTTATACTGAACCACATTGGGATTACTTACAAAAGCAGCTCGTCTTTGGGCTCACTTGAAAAGCGACAAGCAGGCGTCTTCTTAGACGCGTCTATGGCCAATACCGACCAAAATCCTTCTATTTCATCGGAGTCGTCAGATCAAGAGGTGAAGCAGCTGGAGAGCCCATTAAATGCAAGCCAAAGTGTCTCCCAAGGATCCAATGTGGCCGACAGTAATTCAATTACTACCTCTGGTCCTGTCAGTGATACAATGGACAGCAAGGGCTCTCCAGCTATTCCTTCAAACAATTCCTCCCATTCTCGTCCGACGCTCGTCCAGCTCGGCTCGAATACTACATCAGCCGCTCAACATCCAAAAAAGTACAGTGCATCCAACATCAACAAGAAGTTTTTGGAGAAAAACTCTACGTCGACGACGGTCCCGCCAGCTTTTGGCTCAAATTCAACTAGATTGGGAGGTATAGAATCCATCTAGTCCTATATTTTCAGAATCTAAAATTTCCGACAGGGAGACCTGCACTGCAATCCTCTTCTTCCCCTTCCCATCCTCGTCTAGTAACGACCAAGCTCACTGCTACCACTCAACTGGCACCTTCGCCAGGTCCCAGCTGGTCCCGGCCTTCATCTGTCACTCCACCAGTTGCCAATTCTTCGGTTCCAGCGCCCAATGGTATCTCATCCTTGGCACCTACACCATCTCAAACGTCGGCCTCTACATCCGCACCTGCAGTACCCCAGCTTCCGCACATTGGCAAAGTCATTCAGCCGCAACCTCGATCGTTAGGATTAGGTCAGACGGTGCATAGAGACGCTGGATACGCAGCAGGACCAAGTCAAGGGAAGCCAGCGTGGGGAAACGTGAATCCTGCAGTAGCAGCAGGTGCTACACGTGCGGATCCTCGAACGCAGAGTGACTTTCCTACTGCTGCAGAAGTTGCTCAAGGTGAGCTGGATTCATTACAAGAAATAGCAGTATGTCTTACAATAATGCAATCTTAGGTCGCAGCAAGTCAAAACCGCCCAGAGATATGGAATCCGAGGCAGAGGCGGCTCATAAACAGGCAAGAATGGAAGAGGCAGATACATTTCGAGGGGTACATTTGGATCCAAACGCCCACCATTGGGATGAGGTGTGTGGTTTGAATGTTATCTGACTTTCAATTTAAATTTTTTCGAATGCCGATAGATGGAAGAAGACGACGACAATTTCCTCGACGGTGTCATTGAATTTGGCGATGGGAGACAGTACAAAGTCGACACAAACGACGGTCCAGCGCCATCCGCATCTCCTCCACAAGTAAGTACCCGCGAGCCGACAACTTCGTCACAAGAGCATCCAGAACCTGTCCGCAAAGAAGATCGCTTCGCAGACGATTTCGACAGGAGCTGGCCACGCACGAAGGACATCTCAACGCCCACATCGGACTTCGCTCATCTTCCCGCCTCTCGGGTACCGCACAATATTTCTCCTTCGACCTCTCAGTCTGCCCATTCCCCGGTGGAAGCGTCGAGGGTACTCTTCAATGAACGGTCAAACAGACTGGAGCCTTACAATAACTCCAGGGAGTTGGGTCGGTCTACCCAGGGTCCAGATTCGCGATTCGTTCGTAGTTCTGCTTCTGCTACGTTGAACGTCAGCAGTAATAACATACAATTGCTACAGAAGCCTGCACCTGGGGAAGGATCACACCGTGTTTGGGGGTATAATGATGCAAATGAAAAGCAGAGGGAGCATGAAATACCACGTAGAGAGATGCAACCGGTGTCACCGCAGCAACAACACTTACCGCATCGTAGCCCGCGCGCAGGACTAGGTCATTTTCCTTCGTCTTCATTTGACCGGGATCTTCCACTAGAACACCGTGGCCGACGCCTATCGAATATGGGGCCTCCACCTGTTCCATTTCATGCTACAAACCGTACTCCAAGCTTTAGGGATAATGGTAGACAACTACCTCCGCATCTTGTTAATGGTCCACCCATCACTCCCTCCTTTGAGCGTAGACAGTCCTCTCGAGATTCTCAGTTCTCTGCTAGGCCTTCATCGTCAGCGGGACACTCTTCTGTTCGGCATCCATCTCAATCCCCTGTTTTGTCGCATGCCCATGCAGCGGTGTCGTCTCCCATCACTGTTTCTACTGAACCCTCTGTTTCAACGCCTCAGGTGTCGGCGGCGGCGTTGGAGGACATTAAGAAGGATTTGATGCAGAGTGGGGCTGCTAGAGCCAAACAACGACGTCAGCAGGAAGAGGAAGAGAGAGAAAAGGAAAAGGAGAGAGCAAGACGGAAAGCGGCAGAAATTGAGGTCCGTTTGGTTGAAGAAAAGGAGAAAGCGGAACAAGAAAAAGTTAGCGTCGAGGCATCCTCACAACCTCCTCCAGCAGTGGTGGAATCTCAGGTCAGGACATCTCACTTTATTGAAAAGGTTTTTTCTCATACAGCATTGTACCAAGGAGGCTAAGGTGTCTACTATCATCGCAGAAGCAGTTTCCAGTGTGCAAATCAAATCAGCCTCTACCTCGGGTGTGAACGGTGTTTCTTCCGGAAAACCGCCTCTCCGTAGACTTTCGACTACGAGGATGCCACCACAAGATGCCTCTCGCCCGCCTTTTGGCCGAAAATCTTCCTCCTTTGCTTTACCCACACCTGCTACTCCTTCCGGTACAGCAGAATCATGGAGAACCAAGCCTTCCGCCGTTGCTCCTCCACCATCTTCCCAACCACCATCAGCAACTACAGAGAGATCCCGTGCCATGTCGTTTGCCACGCCTCCGCCTTCTGCTTTAGATCATGTAGAATCATTAACAGATCTCGAGGTTGTGGATTATTCAGATTTGGCCGAATTCATGGGGATTTCAGGAAAGATTGAGGAGGAGCAGTCAAAAGGTCTTCAAGTCAATCAATCGGAGACCGTATCTCCTTCTAAATCACGCCGACCCGTTGCAAGTGACTTCTTTGAGGAAGAATCTCCATCAGTTATCGTTTCGTCGACTACAGTGCGCTCTGATACTGGAGCCTGGAGGACGAACAACGGGGTGCCTACAGTGATATCCCTCATTGACGAAAATGCTCCGAATGATGCTGTTTCTCAATCGGAGGTGACAGTCCCTGATGTGGTGGTACCAGTGCCGTCCAAACAGACATCCGTGGACCAAAACTTTGTTCCCACAGTTCCTCCGCATATACCACCAACGGCGGCACGGCGTAGTCAGTACAAAAATGAGGCAGCGATGTCTGCTCTTGACGACGCCATGTCTCGAATAAGGGGTGCTTTGGATGTGATGCACGAGAAAGATCACAGATCTCCCGAGCTAGACCAAGCAGTCGCTCGTACACTCTTTCCCTTATCACCCATGCCGTCCAATCGCTGGGTTCCTCCAGCCCTAAGAGAGTCTCGACCTACCGAGACGTTCGTAACAACGTGCCCAGAGCCGCCCCAGTCTCCAAAGTCATGGAAAGTTTTCACAGTCAAACTTCCGACAACGTCTACTCCCAGGGATCCTATTCCTCGCAAACAGCTGGAACTATTCAATAAAATTCAGCCTGTACGGTGGGATATACTGTCTTTTACTCCTCCTGTAGAAGGCATGTCACGGCGAGATTTCACTCTGAACGACGTATTATTCCGAAAGCCATACTTGTATAGCGGCTACAAGGGAAAATCGAAGTATCGAGTCCGAATACCGAAGTCTGTCCTTAAAGTGAACATCCCCTCTCAGCATGTAACTGTTCGACCCTCATCAGCTAGTAAATTAACTGGTGCTGACGGTGCTTCAACATGGCGCAAACCTACAACGACAACAGGGAAGATAGAGCTAGAACCTTCTGTTGGGCTAGACACAACGAGTAGATCACCGCCGCCAGAACCAGAGCCCGAGCCGGTATCTCAAGTCAAAAAAGGCGAAGAAGTATTAGCCGAAAGAGAAGATACCTCTGTTGCTCCGATGCGCTCGAGATCTCAACCGAAGATGCCCGCGGGCTCAGGGGTCGCTTTCTACCGCAACGCACACTTGAGTAAAGAGTCAGAATTGAAACCTTCTGTGAGCTTTTTTGCTACGAATGAGTTGGAAATACCGTCGATCACGTCTCCCGAAGACGCTCAGACTATTCTGATAGCTCAGGATTTACTTCCTAATGCTGTATCTACAGCTAATACTCAGCCGTCACCATCATCCTCGAGCACCGTGAATTCTTTACCAGTCAAATCATCTCCGTCAATCTCCCAGTATGATCTACCTTCATTGATTCCTAGCGGTAAAGCCGAGAGTAAAAGTTCTGATGATTCGGTATGTTTAATTAGTTGATTTATCGACGGATAGAAGCTGATGCTCTTGTGTACTAGCCGGATCGTGTACCTCTCACTCCTCCAGCACACCATACTTCACCTTGGGCCAGGTCGTCACTTGGAATAGCGGTGAAGGAGTCCCCTGTTCGGAGACCAGATCCAGAACATTTGAAAGCAGTATGGTCACAGACGTCCAACCAGCCTGGGTTGCATCCCGTGAACTCACTGGATGGAATAACGGATGATTTGCCCACTGTTCCATTCACTATTCAAGATGTAAAATCTGAAGATGGTCAAACTCCACCTCCAACGACAGTCGCATCATCTAGAATGTCGTTACATGACGTAACCCGAGCCTTTCAGCAGGTTCCCTCTTCGCCCAGCATTTCTTCACATCGACCAACGATATCTCCTCCCTCAACGACAGCCCCAGTCGCACGGCCCACGCCGACGTACAACTATCTTCCTACCCCAGTCCAACCCCCCAACCAAAATGCGAGACCACAGTATCCCTATCACCCTCCTCCAATGATGAGCCATTCGCCAGCACCTAGCGCAATGTTTTCCCACCCAAGTCCCATTCCCAATCGAATGCAAGTCAATGGACAAGCACCACTGTACAGTCCCGTGTGGATGCCCTTGCAGAATCCGAACGCACAGAATTCTCCAATGATGAGACCAATGACCGCTTCGTATCCCCCTCCATCGATGATGCCCTATCATCCGTCTCCAGGAGCACCACAACCAATGTATGCCCTGCCTCCGCCCAACATGCCTCCGCCTATTCAGCAGAATGGGACATCAACTCGTGGGCGGACGGTATCAATGATGAGTCCTGCTATGTCGCATGCTGTCCCTGCCATACCTATATATACTGGGAGTCCGGCGATGATGTCTGTGCATGCAGGACGAGGTGGCGCGGCTCCAGTACGAAACGACGGCTCCCACCTACCTCATCAACCCTATGCTCCTCCTACAGGCTCATTTACCGGGGCACGATCAACCTGGTAGTCGACATATATCTGTACATAGCTTTCTATGCTTCTTGAAATGTCCTATTTTTTCTTTTCTGTTTCTGCAGTTACTTCCAAGTACATTTACTTCGCATGTTTCATATGGTCAAACAATTGTTGTCCTATGCAATCGAACACGCATATTGTTGTTTGATTCTTGCAGACAGAAAGACAATATGTAACATCTATGAACTAGCATGATAAGATATTCAGGAGGCAAACTGAACCGCTGTCTCTGCAGCCTCGTCTAAGCTGTCAAAGGCTGTTATCTTCAATCCTGAGTCTTTGATCATTCTGAGAAAATAAATCTTAGTATTTCATCCTGGCAGAGTTTGACATAACATACTGTTTTGCTTCATTCTCCTTTGTACCCTTCAATCTGACGACCAAAGGAATTTTGAGCTCGAGCTCCTTGGTGGCTTTAATGACACCCTCTGCAATGTAGTCGCAGCGCATGATACCTGTGAACGAGGTCAGTATAAAGGTGTTCAGCTCTTGACTTATCAGCAGTGTTTGTTTACCTCCGAAGATATTGATGAAAATGCTCTTAACTTTAGGGTCAGCGAGCAGAATTTCGAATGCCTTCTTCACAGTTTCAGGAGTGGCGCCTCTACAAGTTCCAAAATATCACCATTGGATTCGTTGACCACCTATTTTGAATCACTTACCCTCCGACATCAAGGAAGTTGGCGGGGTTACCACCATGAAGTGACAAGACATCCATGGTAGCCATTGCAAGTCCAGCACCATTAACCAAGCAGCCGATGCTTCCATCGAGCTTGATGAAGTTAAGGTTGGCTTTCTGTGCCTCAACCTCGGAAGCCTCCTCTTGTGAGACATCACGGAGAGAAAAGACATCCTGTTGACGGAATTCGGCGTTGTCGTCAAAGCCAAACTTAGCATCCATACAGAGCACTTTGCCATCCGTCGTCTCGGCCATTGGATTGATTTCAATTTGGGTGGCGTCCTTTTCTTTGAAGATACGGTAAAGGTTGATGAAGATGTCTGCTGCCTCGTCGGCAGCACTGTCCTTAAAACCAAGCTTGCCAGCGACGGCAAGGGCCTCTGGTTTGGTGAGTCCGGTATTGAAGTTGATTGGCGTCGTGATGATAGCAGATGGGTCCTTTGAGGCGACTTCCTCAATGTTCATACCACCTTGAGCTGATGTGACGAGGACAACACCCTGGGTGACACGGTCGTTTAGGACGGCAACGTAGTATTCATGGCTAGGATCGCGACGCTCGGCTAGCATAACCTGACGATAGAAAGTCAGTATGCAGATATAAGTATAAACTGGAAAGTGCACAATCTAACCGCATTGCAGATACGACCACCAGCGCCGGTCTGTTTCGTGATAAGTTTCGACCCGAGCATCTTCTCCGCGTATTCTTTTGCTTGTTCAGGACTGAAGCCGCGTCATTTAATAGATAAATGCAAGATAACTTTGATTCCATACCTATCAACCATGTGGACACCGCCTTGCAACCCAGTGTCGAATTTGCCCTTTCCGCGTCCACCTGCTAGAACTTGAGCTTTGATAACAAGTCGGTTATGTCCTTGAATCAAGAGGGTCGAAAAAAATTCAATGAACAAAGATTGCAGCTACGAGACGTGACTAGTTATTACCGAAACTCTTTGCTACATCGAATGCTTCCTGAGGAGAGCTGGCAGCTATGCTTTTGGGCGTTGGAATGCCATACTAATCATGTTCCCGGAAGATGAGTAACCAGTGAATGGTGGGTAGATGATAACTGACCGAATTGAGAAGCTTGACGGATTGATATTCGTGAATGGACAGAGAACGCTTCTGACCAGCAGATGCAGCCTGAATCAATTATTAGCGAATGTGGCCCGGTGAAATTAGTTGCCCGGCAAGCTTACACGAGCTAACGAGCCCACTTTCCTGAGAGACGAAAGCATATCGGAGATTAAGGATGGAGGACAAGTTACAGTTGTTTAAATAACTTTTAACGCCGCGCTTTCACGGACCAATTCACGGAAGAGTCGGAAGGCCTTCAACCCTAACCCTGATAAATACATAAATTCGATTTTCGCATGTTTTCGGGCTCTTACCCTCAGAGCGACGACGACGGTTGAACATTTTTCTTTCATTTTTCTACCAGTCTCTCTCCAACATGTTGGCGAAGCTCTGGCAGAGAGACGAAATCCTCTCCTTGAGTTCGGAAAACTTGGGTTAATGGGTTTTTCGAAATTAGGTGGAAGGAACAGTCAAAGAAAACTCGTTGTAATTTGTATTCATTTTTGTACACTTGTTGTATCATCGAAATTTAGGGCTGTCAGGCAAGAATCTTGCCTCATTGTAACCGCATTGTGGTGCTGAAAATTGTATAAAGATTCATATGCGTGTTTAGATGGCCTCGAATTTCAGGATGTCTCTTGCTTCGCAACCACTACCGTCAATGACTATTCAGTTTGAAAATAGCACAAACTTGAAAGATCTTCTCTTCGTCGTTCAGACTGTTCTCGAGCAAGCCGTCGACTTACTCGACAACGATCTAAAAGAGGACGAACAATTGACAGTGCCTTCCAAGTTTCTGCCTGGATCAACAATTGGTGCGTTCCAGAGCCGATGTTAAATCTCCCTATACTAAAGTAGGTTTGCACAAGGCAAACATTTGCGACATGCTCGAGACCATTTTGAGCTGCTGCTGATTTGTATCACCTCACCGCCACCTTATATTCTGAATTACGATAGTCGAAGCCGCAACACTCCAATGGAAACCAGCCGAAAAGCTGCTCGAACAGCTTTATTGGAAACTATTCGACGTTTACAAATCATCGTCCCCACCTCCAATTGGAACGAATCCATCACTTTGAATGCTGTCACTCCTTTTCCTCAGGTATAACGTTCGCGGATTGGATTTAGATCAACTGGTAACTTAAACTGATAATCAGATTTTTCAAACAACATTTGCAAGGGAATTATGGTTTGCAGGTCTTCATTGTGTTCATCACTGGTCAATGGTGAGTCTAATTAGCATACCTTCCGACCAGACAGACTCTGAGAAATATGTAGGTCCGGGTAATCGCTGGCGAAATGGTAAGTGGTTTGACTTCCTTATCGTTCACTTATCCCATATCCATTCGCTTTACAGAACATAAATGTCGGAGACGATTGCTTCGGATTTGCCCCGTCGACTCTAGTTGCTTCTGGTGCGCCACGTGATTCTCTCATGTCCACAGTTTCCGATGCTATACAGGTCGCGAGCATTCATTAGGCAAGGCAATAGCCAAGATATGACTTTGAACACAACTTCATATCGGGACTCAGGAGGATTGAGTGGGCAAATCTAGTATTAGTACTATAAGGCTTGAATATATATATTACTTTTAATCTAATCCTGTTCAACCTACTTTACCACCTCCCATTCTCTTCCTCTTATCAGGATCCAAAATCGACTTCCTCAATCTGATACTCTTCGGCGTAATTTCAATCAACTCATCATCAGCCATATACGCCATACTCTCCTCTAGCGTCATCACCCTCGGCGACGCCATCACGATCTTGTCGTCTGCGCCTGCCGACCGAAAGTTCGTGAGCTGCTTTTTCAAACACGGGTTCACGTAAATGTCCTGCGCCTTCGAACATTCGCCGACGACCATTCCAGGGTACACATCAGTTTGTGGATGGATGAATAGTACTCCGCGAGCTTGGAGAGGTGCCATGGCGTAGGCAGAGGACTCGCCGTTGGCCATAGAGATCAAGGAGCCGTTCCGTCCGGTATCGATGGGCCCCTTGTAGGGTTGATAGTCCTTGAAGTAGTGATTAAGGGTTCTGATAAGGATCCATTATTAATCTTCAAGGGAAGAACCACGGATGACTACTCACCCTTCTCCATGAACATCGTTCTTGAACTCTCCAGCCATGTATCCAATCAGGCCCCGAGCAGGAACATCCATTTCAATCTTGACCCAGCCTTCCTCGGGATCCCCATTCTCATACAAATGCATTTCACCCTTCCTCATTGTGAGTTTCTCGATAACCTTGCCAGCATACTCTTCACGGACATTGATGATACACGATTCAATGGGTTCGAGTTTTCCACCTTTGACGTCTGGGTCAGGTATCATGACTGCTTTTGGAGGGCCAATGGTAAGCTCAAACCCTTCTCTGCGTAGAGTCTCGAAGAGTACCCCGAGATGGAGAACCCCCCTACCACGAAGTTCCAGCGCTTCGGAAGTGGGGCCCGGGAGGACTTTGAGAGCTACGTTAGTTTCGGCTTCTTTGTATATGCGGTCCCGGATGACTTGGGAGGTCAGTTTGCTACCTTCACGACCGGCAAAGGGAGCATCGTTAGGGTAGACGAACATGGAAATCGTAGGTGGGTCGATGGGCGTAGTCTGAACGAAAACACATTAGGGAAAGTCGATGGGAAACATCAAAAAATATAGCTATTCACCTCGAGAGGTTTTGGACCCTCTGCGCCCCAACCCTCTTTGGAAACTAAACTGACATTGACGCCACCTCCCTTGACCATCTTGATTCCAGCAATGCTTACAATTTCACCAGCGGTAGCAGTATCCTTCTCAACACGGTCCATCCCGATTCGACTAAAAATTTTCTTGACCTTGCCTCCACCGCATTCATTTCCGTCAGCATCGAGTGCCAAGATATTGTCACCGACTTTGAGAGACCCAGATTCAATACGTCCGAGATAAAGCATACCGACATACGAGTCATTCTCAATTTGGACTGTAAGCATGGAAAATGGCCCGTCAGCTGTGAGATGGGTCGGTGGCGGGACATGTGAAAGGATCAAGTCGAAAAGAGGTGTCATGTGCGTGGTAACGTCGCCTTCAGTAGATGCGTCTTCGGTGGGTACGGCACCAATGACAGGTACTTCGGGTTGAGCCCAACCTTGTTTTGCAGACGCGTAAAGTAGGGGGTATTCCATTTGCTCATCCGTAGCTCCCAGTGTTGCGAAAAGGTCGAAAAGGTCGCTTTCTACCTGTGCGGGACGCGAAGTAGACCGGTCAGCTTTGTTCATGACGACCAGAGGTCTGGATATCAAAACGTTTATATAGGATACAGCAGATCAGACTGGGTGAACATGACTCACTTGAGGCCCCTGCTCAGAGCTTTCGACAAGACGAAACGCGTCTGTGTCATTGGTCCTTCTGTCGCGTCCACAATCAAGGCAACACCATCAACCATACTCATGATACGCTCTACTTCTCCACCAAAGTCTGCATGTCCAGGAGTGTCAACGATATTGATGAGGTTGCCCTTGTACATTATGCTAGTACATTTTGACAAAATTGTGATTCCGCGCTCTTTTTCAAGATCGTTCGAGTCCATGACCCGGGTAATGAATCCACCATCAACAGCAGAGTCTGCTGTCGTTCCAGCCATAGAAGACGATGTCGGAGTGAGCTGTAGTTGCTCAAGAGCACTAAGCCTTTTCAGGGTTCCGGATTGACGCAAAAGCTGGTCGACGAGAGTAGTTTTACCATGGTCGACTGTCGAAATATCCAACTGTCAATACAATTTTTTTCTATAGAGGACCTGCATACCATGGGCGATAATAGCGATATTCCTGATGTGTTCTGTGGGAAGTACACCATCTGTAGTTGTCGCGAGAGTTCTAATGAGATATCTAGAGGTATATGGAGGCCGGACTGCCGACAACGTCTTCCAGAGAGACCGACATCGCAGCATAACTTGAAGGCGGAAACTTGAAACGGGAAGCGCCCACAAATTAAAAAATCTAGCGCCACGCTTCATCTGGTTCCCAAATTGAATCATCCCGAGAAATCTAAATCATTAGAAATCTCGCTTTGCGTTTGAACCAACATGTCAATGGAAGCTCTGGACGGTGAAAATCAAAAGAAACGAGTTGTACGTCGTTGTTCGACCTTCTCATCGTTTTCTTCGCAGCCCACTGTCCCTTTTCAGTGTTATTTCTTCGACTCGGACATTGGAGGTTTCCACTATGGCCCTGGACATCCGTAAGGGCCTCTCTACACATGTTCCGCTAGTAATTTACGACCCCCTTCAGTATGAAGCCCACGAGAATACGGATGTGCCATTCCTTGGTGATGAATTATGGCTTGTACAAGAAGATGGAGATATTCGTACGTCTGATCCTTACAGCTCTTTCTCTTTCTAATCTGTTTGTCTGCTCAGCGGGCAAAGCCCGCGACAAAACGCGAGATGACTCAATTTCACTCGGATGAGTATGTCGATTTCTTGAGCAAAATTACTCCCAGTAATATGAATTCGTTCGTACGGGAACAACATAAATGTCCGTTGGTTCATGTAACCTGACCGGTGTCGCTCGGTAGTGCTGACTTTCATTCTATTTTCAGACAATGTTGGAGATGATTGTCCTGTATTCGACGGGTTATTCGATTATTGCTCGATATCAGCTGGTGGATCTATGGGTCGGTTCTCTCTTCAAGTCTAGTCTCAGTCGGCTATATGATTTTCTTCAGAGGGTGCTGCGCGGTTATCTCGAGACAAATGTGATATTGCAGTAAACTGGGCTGGAGGACTTCATCACGCGAAAAAGAGTGAGGCGAGCGGATTCTGCTATGTAAATGGTATGTTCTCTTCCTGTCAAGGATACGCACATGATAACACTGGGCTCATTCATCTCTGTGTTTTAGACATTGTATTGGGTATATTGGAGTTACTACGGTAAGATCTTATCGATTCATTTCGAGCCTGTCAATACCGACACGGACTAAAAATTAAAAACAAGATACCACAAACGCGTTTTGTACATCGACATCGACGTACACCATGGAGATGGTGTGGAAGAAGCGTTTTACACTACGGATCGCGTTATGACCTGCAGTTTTCACAAGTATGGAGAATACTTCCCTGGAACAGGTGAACTACGAGTAAGTCGCTTATCAAGCAGCCTTCTGAAGGCATCTAAAAACGAATTGTGATAAAAACCGCAGGATGTAGGTGTAATCAAGGGGAAATACCACGCACTCAACTTCCCTCTACGTGACGGAATCTCAGACGAAAATTACAAATCTGTTTTTGAGCCGGTGACCCCCATTTCGGTCGGCTTGGGTTTTCTTACACTCATCCTGGTCATGGGCAGGTCATTAAACAAGTGATGGAATCATACGATCCGTCCGCGATTGTCCTGCAATGTGGCACGGACTCATTATCTGGCGACAAGCTTGGTTGTTTGAACTTGTCCATGAAAGGTTTTGCGTCCTAATGGCTTTCCAAGAATAAACGTTGCTGACGTTCATGTGCGTGTGCGTGGGTAATAGGACACGCAAACTGTGTTAAATTCGTCAAATCCTTCAACAAGCCACTGTTACTTCTTGGTGGAGGTGGTTATACGATGCGGAACGTTAGTCGAGCATGGGCCTATGAGACTGGCCTTGCTGCTGGGGTGGAACTTGGCCCTGGTCCGTATAATTCGATGTACTCGTTTCTAACGAAATTCACGGTGCTTTCAGATATACCGGTGAACGAATACTATGAGTACTTTGGACCTGACTATCAGCTCGATGTAAAATCGTCAAACGCCGATGACTTGAACACACCAGCATATCTCAACCGGGTGAAGCAGATTGTGATGGAAAATTTGCGGCATTGCGGCGGGGCGCCCAGTGTACAGATGACAGGTAATGTCTAATTGTTTTATGTTCATCAGGGATTCTATATCTACTGACCACGACCAGATATCCCTACCTTGCCCATTGACGCAGAAATGGACGACCCAAACGCAGATGAAGACTTGATCCCTCAAGACACTCGACGCTCACAACGACTTCTGGACTCCCGAATCCAAAATGACGGAGAACTCTCCGACTCTGACGACGAAGGCGAAGGTGGCCGTCGGAATCATGCCCGACACCGAGACTCGGACAGCGTAGAAAGCGGAGGCGGAATCTCCGGACGTAAATACGGTCTCGGTGCAGGGATTATGCATACAAGCGCAGCACCTACGCATGGTGCAGGGCCTAGTGGACATGTTACGAATGTACGAGTGTTTTCGACTCCGAAGGCGTCATCGATGGAAGTGGATACTCTCTCTCTACCTGCTGAGATTGAGGATGTAGAGGTAAAGATGGAGAACGGAAGCGAAGGAGAAGGGGGGAGGGAAAAATCGGACTCAATGGATATCGATTCCTCTTCAGCGCCAACACCCGCAGAAATTGCATCTGAGGCACCTCTAGGTTCGACACCGAATTTGAGCTAGGTGGAAGAAGTGGTTATCTTATTTGCTTTGTATTTTTATATCGCCGTCCTTTCGCCAAGAAAGCCTCTGTTCATTCGGCGGATAGCAAGTTGTATCGAGGTATTTGACTAGAGAAAGAAGTAATCTATCCTGCCTATGAAGACTATAGTAAGATGATGTGCGTGCTTAGAGGATTTCCGAAGTAGAGATGCATTGTGAGAAGAGAAGAGAAGAGAAGAGAGAAGCCTATAGAAACATCTTTCCGCATGATTAGATTACACAAGACGACGTTCGAACGAATAATAGAAGGATGAAGAGGGTCTTGATGCTGAGGCCATGACGAGATAATGATAGCAACCGTGAAAGCGAAGGAAACGTTATGACGAATAAGACGCATAGAAGGACTGTTTCGTTCAACGTTTTCGGGTCGAAGTTTCCGCGGCAGAGCCGAGAGCTTTCAACTTTGCGTAGACTTCGTCATCCTCGAATATGTCGGTTTCTCCTTCGATCGTTGTTGAGGAGTGGCATGTTGCCGCATGCTTCCACCTGCATCAATCACATAGTGAGCTCCAGCTGACTTAAGAGATCGTAATGGCAACGCACCAGAAGAGCTCCTTCACTTTCACCTCGACATCCTTGATACCTTCCACGGCAACCCATTTCATGCACTTGTGGCACATTCCCTCTTTCATCGTGGTTTTCTCGCTTTTGTGATTGGATGATCTGGATGTCATTCGGAAGGCGAGAGGGGGAGAGAAGGGCATAGACGACGATGCGGATATTCCTGAGTAACAGATATCAGATGGTATTGGGCCTTGAGCATAAATGACACTTTACGCACCATGACTATACTGCATATGGTAACTATCACAGCGGAAGTGATGAGCAAAAGATGTGGAATCCCGGAACGATGTACTCTGAAGCATCCAATGGGTTAATCGGAGCTGAATGTTATGGTGATACAGTACCCACCACTTATAAGCAGAGAACTTCATTGCCAACCAGACCTTCTTCCCTTCTCCGCCTCGTTCAACGTCCTCTATGCAGATCGGACACATACCCATCTTGTCCTTCCCTTTACCTTTGACGAATCTAGGTGTATAGAGGTCGAACGCGTTTCGGGGAGGGTTGTAATTTCCACCAGGATGTGCTTTTTTGAATATGTCACATTCAGTGCTGACGAAGAAATGAAAGTCATCGTGTGTAAATTTCCCTGAATAAATGCTCGGTAAATGCCACTAACCTGTCCTGAACTTTGAAGTAAGAGCTTGCAGGAAAGCGTCGATAAAATAAAGGAAAAACGTCATTGGATATTCTTAGAGTGGTGGGCGTGTTATCCAAAACAATCTCTCGCGGGAATGTACGCTCAGTAAAAGTGGGAGTGGTTTCTGTTGCAGACGAAGAAGTTGAGGCTACTGGTTGATTTGTTGCCCTTGAAGCACCTGAGACGGTAGATGATTGGTTTCGACGCGCTTCTGCGAGCGGTTTTTCAGGCGAAGAAAAAGTATCGAATGACCCGTTGTCGTGTTGTCTTTCTAGTCTCTCCTTTTCTTGGAGCGCCAAAAGATAGTTAGACCGCGCTCGTTTAGGCGGACAAGCGGGCGAAGGAGAATTGTCAAGCTCGTAGGGTCGTTTTCGCGCGCTGTGTATGGCGAGAGACGAAGGGACATTCTGCGGAAGACTGTCTTTCATGAAGGACGGATCAGCGATATATTCGTCATCAGTCACGGGAGTTAAGGGACTTGACAATGTTGCCACGGCGGCAAGCGCCGTTGAACCTGTGGGAGATTTTTTGGGCGTTTGTAACACAAAAGGAGAAAACAAAGAGTCGACATGTTTGCAGACCGGATCCACTGAAGCCTTTTCCTTTCCCGGAATGAAGTTATCGCTGCCTTCAGAGACAGTGGCCTCGGTGAAATCGGCAGGACGTAGTCGAAAGGAGGGTGATCGATGAATCACTGGAGACACATCGGTTTGATTCGGAACCAGCTCCGTGGCGTCACATGGAGTGTTGTATATTCCTCCAAGCTGAAAACGGTAGAAATTGGGAACACCACTAATGATAGGGGAAGCCGGCATGATAGAACTAGACGACAGTGAAGACGATGATCGTGATGGTGAATAGTCTAGCGATGGAGTCATACTGTCTGAAGACATTTTTTGAATTGAACCTTGAGAAGCAGACGATTTCACAGGGGTAGAGAAAAGCGATCGAAGAGATTTATAGCCGCCTAGAATTCCGTCGGGAAGAGATGCATGTGCTGTTGCTCGCGAAAAAGAATACTTGAAGGGTGAAGTTTCTGAAATCGTATTTGGCAATTCGTTGGCACGGAGGCGGCCCGGATTTGGCGCTTGCTTGCTGGGCGAAGGCGAAGGCGAATGGAAGGTACGAGAACGAGACGATGTTTGAGCAATTGAAGGCGAGATATGGATAGAGTAGCTTGGAGTCATGTCTAGAGAAATTTGAGGAAGGATATCTTCTCTCCGAGCGCTTTTGTTTCTGCCAATCGCGGTGAACGCGCCAGAGGAAATTGTTGACGGAGCGTGAAATGCTTGAAACTCAAGATCGAAACTTCTGGATTCTGAAGGAGAAGATTGGAGCTCATCAGAGAGTTTGTAGTCCTCGTCAATGAACAGAGCGCCTTGTGACTTTGGCAAAGTAAAGTCGAATTCGTATACATGACCGTAGTACGTTGCTGGAGTCTCAGACGCGTCCAAGCTGTATGGACGCGGGCTGCAAGGCAGGTCGAAAGAGTATATGTTGTCCATGTCGATTTTGAGATGAAAGAAGAGGAGAGAAAAGGTCGAAAAGAAATAATATCCACGCCACCGCGTTATTTGGTCATCCTTATCAAGGGCGCTAATCTCCAAATTGGGTTTCTCCCCAGTCTCTCTCGTTGTTCAGCAATTTAAGCAGAAGCGACACGCTTTATTTGACCCTCAATGATCCTTTTAAAAGGAATTGTGCATCACCATGGCCTCAATCCCAGGAGAAACCTCATGCATGTCTAACTTTGGGGAGCTCAGGGGGTCTCTACTGCTGGATAAACTTGAATACTGGGCTATCTATGCAGCACAAGTCCCGGCTGTTCCTCAATGAGACCGTGTCGGTTAGCCTACCTACCTACCTATCTGTATGAAGTTAGTTTTCATTCAATATTCTTGACCGTGTGAGATTTTCTGGGCCTTCAGCTTCAGTCAGCATCAAAACCTCTGCGTTGTGCTTCTGCTCCATCAATTTCCTTCTGTCTCCGGCTTCGCATTGCAGGTATGTG